>RXID01021597.1:0-299223 GCA_005019695.1 Trichopus zeylanicus subsp. travancoricus
TTTTAAAAATTAATATAATAAATTAATTCTGGATTTATTTATTATATTTTAGCTAATAAGTTAAATAATTTAATAAACAAAAAATATAAATTTTTTAAAATTTTTTTATTTTTAAATAAATAAAAAATTACAAAATGTTAAAATTTTAAAATTAAATTAATTAAAAAATACAAAAAATTTACAAAAATGGCCTAAAAGTTATAAAATTTCATCAATTAATTTGTGAACCCCCACCTAAAAATTGGGTGAATTTCTCTAAAAAATTTTAGAATTCAAAACCGAAATTAAGTAATTAAAATTATTCAATTTCCTCAATTATGGATTTTGAAATTGAACCAAATACTAAAATTAAAGGAATTAGTGATCTAAATAGGGGGTAAGTTCAAAATAAATAGGAAAAAGACCGGCTCAAAAGTTCTAAAATTTTGAAATGGAGAACCAGTTTCTTCCTCCCAGTTTGAATTCCACATTTTTCCCGCGCGATTATAAGTTCAAAAAGCTGACAGTACTCTCCACCATCGAATGCAATATAACCCAGATCTAGCGACTGCATCGATCAATTTCTAATGAGTTTTCTTCCCATCTTTAGAAAGCTGAAACAATGGTGACAGAATTGCTGAAAACCCATTAATTTACAAAAAAACCAAAGACCATGCCCCTACTAACAATGACAACATACAGTAGACACCAAACTGCAGCGATGAAATGGAACAAAGAATCCGATTCACAAAACAGCTACAAGGAAAATTCAGCAGAAAACAAGTTGGTTGTATAACTTTTGATGAATATTAAGGCCCCTAACAGAACAGTGAAATAGCTCCAAACAAATGCAAGTGGGATAATCCTACATCTCCAGCTAGATGATTTTGCTGAAATAGGGTCCCATGGAACACTAGTCAAGACGGCTTCAAAGAGCTTCAATAATCCTTACTGTTTTCAAGTGCCTGCACACCAATGAGAGACAGTTATCTTACTAGTTTTTCATGAGATTTCATGTAAAAATCTCAGATCAAAGCCTGAAGAGTAAACATCATTTAAATAAACAAATTAGAATCAAAGCCTGAGATAAATTTAGGATGAACCAGCAAGGTGAAGAAAGATGAGAATGGACTATGGTACATAGAGGAGCTCTAATGTAGACATAGAATGTAATGCAACAATGGACTGTTGAGCAAATAATTTCACTGAATCACAATAAATTGTGATTGTTCCTAAGATCATCTAAGACTTCAGAAAAATATGACTCACATGCAACATTGTGTGCTTTAAACTCAATCAACTTCTCTTAACATTGACTATCATCAGTGAGGACTTCCAACAAAATGGTGGCTTTTTAGGAGCTATGGAACACACAGATAAAGCACCCAGTTGCATCACATTCTGGTCAGCAGACCATCCACACAATCAAGGTAAAATACAGGAGATTGATCTAAAACAAGGGTAATAGCAATTAAGTTCAACAAAAAAAGAAAATTCATTGGGTGCCATCAACAAGAGAGTGATCAACATACCATTTAGAAAATCCTCTACTGATGCAATGAAACAGTGTTTCATTATTAGCTCCATCTAGCTAGTTTACTCTTTATAATTGTATTCTCCTGCACTACTAGATCGTGCAAAGATAAATCAGGGAAAGAGGAAACCTACAATGCTTTTTCCCTCGAAAATGTCATCTTCTCTTGCATCACCCATCTTTTCCATTCCTACCTATCAAATTGTGCACCAAATTTCCTCACATTAACCAAGTTAAAATCAATATATGAAGAATTGGCAATAATAATTGCTATCACACGAATGCATCCCATCTGAAGCATATATGAGAAGAGCTTGAATACAAAAACTACATGATTTGTGAAGAACAGATTGCTTATAAAAATTAATTATCATTTATGTACTTTCACGTGACAAATTAATCACTTAGCTCAGGACAATGCTAGAAGAAGTAGCAAAGATATCAAAACCCTAAATCTTAATTGCAATCCCCTCATTTTCTCGTTGCATTCAAAATCCTAAAATAACTATCAATATTGAAATTAAAAAGCAAGACTCTCGAAGGAGCCAAATTAGCGATCCTGACAAGTGCTGCGGAAGGTACCCTGAGAGAGCTCGCAGCACGCCCTCGAATTGATCGACAGGTGGGGCGTCAGCCTCGCCGCTGCCACTGCGCTGTGCAGCGGCAGCAGCGATTGCGCGCAACCAAGCTCCCCAAAATTCCTGAATCCAAATCGCCAGATCAGCACCTTTCATGGTTCGAAATCGAGAAGCATATTCGAAGAGAAGGAATCATTCAGGATTCTACGGTTAGAGTTAGGGTTTTACCTTGGAGGGGCGAGGGAGACTCGCCGGTGCTGGACGCGGGCGGCAGAGATGGTAGTGCGGCGGAGACGAGAAGCCGGCGCCGGCGACGGGAGAGCGGAGGACGGCGATCGCGCGGCAGAAAGCAGGGACCTCGAGAGGGTACCGCGCCAAGCCATTGGAGACGGAGAAACGAGAGTGGCGCGAGGTGGGATCTGGGTTTTTGGGGCATATTAGGGTTTGGAATTTGGCGGCGGAGATGATCTATAATTGTTACGTATCCCGAGGCAATTCAAATTTTTAAGTGAATCTCCTTGTCTACTATAAATCAAGGTTTTCGGTTTTGGTTTCGGTTTCGATTTCGGGACCGGCCGAAACCGATATGTTTCGGCCGTTTCGGCTGTTTCGATTTCAGTTTCGGACGTTTCGGTTTCGACCGAAAGAATTTTTTAAATTATTAATTAGGCGTTGACCAGAGTTTAACTATATTTTGACTGTGCTTTGACTTCAAATTAAAAATACGATAAAAAATTAGAAAAAATTTGGAAAATTATGAATGAATTTATACTTAATTTTACAATAATTTCAAATATTATTTAAGCTAATTAAAATTAATTTTGATAGTTAGTCACTGATACTGTCTGCTTTTAATATATATTAGTGTATTAAAAATATATATAAGAAATGATATGAATATGATTAAAATTTAAAAATTAACATAAGCAAATTTCACTTTTCATTAAAATGTATTTCACACATACATAATTTATAAATTCTAAAATAATACAACTAATCATCATAGTCATCATCGGTTGAGTTTGGAACATCTGGGTGTGGAATTACAAATTTAGTACCTCGATGATCTGGACGAGCATTTATGGGCATATGAATTAAAACAATTAACTCTACGCGATCTCATGATAGCGGTTCTTAAGTATAACCATATATCGAAGGTCTAAAATAAAAATTATGTTTTGACTAAAATTTAATTTAATTTTAATTATTTTTTAACTTCAAATTAAAAAATTATAATATATTTAAAATTTGTTAAAAATAATGAATAATTACGTGAATAATATTACGTACGTAAATAATATTTGATAGAAACCGATAAGGACATCGAAATCAAATTGACGACAACACTGGCCCCAGTGTAAGGCCAACCTCATCTTACGGGAGTACGAGTCAAGTTAGCGAGGGTCGAGATAGGACGGGCGGTAAACTAGTAAGTGCACAGGATTTTTGGGTTTGAACACAAAGCCGGCGCGAGGTCCTCTCACGACCCCAACAACCCCCCCCCCCCCCCCCCCCCCCCCCCCAAAAAAATCTCCCAAAAAACCCTAACAAACCCCACCCCCAACGCGCGAGCTAGGCGACTCCACCCGCCCGCCTGCCGCCCGGACTCCCGCCCTCCCCGACGCCCGCCCGCGCTCGAGCCGGCGAGCTCCGCCCGCCCGAGCCCGGCAAGCTCCCCGCCCGCCCGCGCTCGAGCCAGCGCCCGCCCGCCCGCGCTCGCGAGCTCCCGCCCATGTGCGCGATCCCGGCGAGCTCATGCCCCCGCGCGCGAGCCCGGCGAGCTCCCGCCCACCGCTCTCGAGCCCAGCGAGCTCCCCCGGCCCGCGTGCGATCCCGGCGAGCTCCCGCCCGCCCGCGCGAGCCCGACGAGCTCCCTCCCGCGAGCGCGAGCCCGGCGAGCTCCCGCCCGCGCGCTCGAGCCCGGCGAGCTCCCGCTCCCGCGCGCTCCCGCTGCATTCGTTGACGAAAATGAACAGTAATGAACAGTAAATCCTAACCGAAACGATATTAACGGTTGCGGCACGGATTCGGCCGAAACGCCGAACCATGCTATAAATAACTAGCTTGCTCTTAGAAAAAGAAAAAAAGGCCAGAAGGATTGTAATGATCGGAACAATCAGTGATTAAGAACATTAATGAGTCATAATTAAATTTTAATTTCATTAATTCATATTACAGTTGTGTTTCGATGGGACTTTGTTTTTATTTGTACGAGATACAACCATGGATGTGATTATTTCCATAGAGCGTGCAACAATCAGATCCCCAAGCCTGATGATGGAGGCTCTTCACTGTTACAAACAATAGTGAAAGAAAAATTACAAAACTATGATTATTAAATTTAGTTCAAATCAGTGCAAAAAATTACAAAAAAAAAAAACAATTTAAATTTAGTTGAAATCAATCCTTATAGGGTAGGGCACATATTGAGTCACATAGCAGGCAACATCACAATGTCCATTATAGAAGTTCCAACATCCAGCAGATCAGTCTTCAATCAAGATATAGCATGATCCATTCTGACAGTGCTCATACTGTGATGCTACATCCTGTCAAACACAAAGCCAATTGCCTCATGATTTGGCTACATCAGTTTCCTGTGTTTCACAGGTACAAACTTGAATTTGGCATGGAAATGAACACAGTCCGAAAGTTTACAGTCCCCTGATTCCTGAGCTTCTGCACCAGTTTGGCAGTACAATGAGGAAAATTTTTAAGCTAACTGTTGAAGGATCCTGCCATGATAGTATCGAAAGGACCCCTCTAAACTACAACCTGGAGAAATGGGTTTTGGATTGAAAGAACAATTTTGCTGAATTCAGCAGCGTAGGAGTTGGAAGTAACAAAACCAGCATGTCCTTCTCTTGCAAATAAGATGAAGGCATCATAAGAGCTGCCCTATCAGTCGCAAGTTTCAATTTGATATTTCCTCGGTTATGCAGATGGTCTTTGACATGCAGAAAAAAGTTGCCAACTGAAGAAGGCCATCACCAGCGAGGAGATTAGTTCAAAGCCCACCACCCTTGGGAGATGCCAGCCCAAACCTCTACTGAGATAGCTACAAATGTGGTAAAACACTGAAATGGTACCATTTCTAAATCAAAGATACGAAAGAAACAAAAGAAATACTCATAATCCAAATTCACAGTTGGGAGAACAGAGAAATTTGGGATTGGAGACAAATGGTGTAGTGAAATGAGATGCATCAAGTGGAAATCCAGCAAGCAAAGTGCAGCACTGTTATGTTCTAATTCCCATTTCCTTAAATCATTACACAGAAGGAGCTAATGAACCAAGTAAACAGCTACCAGATAAGTCAAATACAAAATGCATGCGATCTAAAAGAGGAAAATTGTATTTTATTCTCAGAGGAAATGTGAGAAGATAAATAATTTCAAACAAAATTTTTTCTGGAATCAACAAGAACAAGAGGAGCAGTAAGAACCTAGTGATTGAAGGCATGGTCGCAAGGATCCCAGCACATGCATAAATGATTGGAACAAGGGTCCTAGGCTTATTCTTCCTGAGCCACATCAATGAACCCAATGCAGCAAGGGACAAATTTAATACCTGACAAGAAGATTAAAGTTATATGGTGAAAATAATTATATAGGGCAATAAACAATATTAAGAAGGACACGATCAAACCAAGTTGGCATTAGCTTCGAGACCCTGAAATATGAATTCCCATGAAAATTCTAGTCCTCTGGCTCCAATCCAAAGAGGTGCCAATCTGTGGAGAACTGAATCTGCGAAGGCCCAGCCTGCGAATGGTACACAAATGGTATCATAAGCAGCGCAATAAAATTATTTCTTAGATTATATACAAGAATCGCTTATCAGTTCAGCATTAATGTGTACATCTGACCTAATATCCACTGAATAGGTCTGGTACTTTTGAATCCAGAATCAAATTACAGCATGTAAAGAGCACACAAGTACACAATTTTTTATATATTCTCTGAATTCAAAGAAACTGCTCCAAATTGCAAAACTACAGTAATGAAATCATGACAAGCAATTGCAACAAATAAGCCAAAGTATAATAATGTTCAGTAAAATCAACTTCCACCCTAAATTTTGGTAAAGCAGGAATTATCTAAATTTCAACAGCAAAAGAAACCCAACAGTATAAAGAAACGATTTAAAAAATCAAGAATATATGCATTACTGGACAGAATGAAAAACTACATTGAGAAACATATATTACACCTGCTATTTAAAAGCAAATTGAAAAGTCAAGGAATACATGCACCGCTGAAGCATATGGAATGGCCTCAAAACAAATAACAGAAGTGTCAAAAAAAAAAAAGGACAGGAAGATCATTCATTGATCTTTGTAAAATCACAAGACATGCTTCTTAAAAGCAGATTCCAATGATGGCGCAAGGCAGTTGGTTGTATTCAAGTCAAAAGGAGCACAAGCACATAACCAAATGTGCTCGAATCCAGTCATCACATGATGATGACATATGCATCACCCTGCTTCACAAAACAAGTTTTAGTGCTGAAGGATTGACAAAAACCACAAAAACACCCTGCCCCTGGACCTAACAACACCTAGGCAGATTCCTAGATGACCAATTATTTGTAAAACTTGGGAAACTCATCCACAAGAGAGAAGTATATTTGTTACTCATTACTGATACTATAAAGTTATAATCACAAACTAGTACATTGTGGATGACAACTCCATTGGTTTCTTGTTCAACTTGAACAAGAGTATAAACCAGAGTTTGCAGCTCTTCAAAATATAGTTACATGAGTATAACATAAAGCATACAATCAAGGTGAATCTTGTAATGCTAATTCATGCATCAAGACTTTGAAGGAAGATGGGTAATAGACACTTGCTTTTTTTGAATTAAAACTTATGGCTCGTATGGCGTTACTGAAGGACAATGACATTTGAGCTCAATGCACATTACTTTTCACTAAGCAATTACGTAAAACTGAAAAAATACGGGAATAAAGAAGATCAATATTGCAGACTCAAAAACTTGCCCTTACCAAGTCCGACAGCCTGGAATTTGTGGTTCTGAGAGATGTTCCTGTGAGTCAGCTGTGTCAATGCAAAGTAAAGACCTGCAACATCTATGAAGCCAATCATAGCTTTCAGCAACTCCTGAAAAAATAAAACAGGGGATCATTAGATCAGTGCATTAATGCATTTACCTCTATCCAAGGAACATGAAACAGATTTTAAAAAATTATGGGCAGTGATAAAGTTTAATGGCAGACAAACAAGGTGAAATTGGTCGATGATATATATATATATATATATTATGCTAAACTCAAAATTTGAGACATATTGACATCTTATGATGAAATTGATACGCTTGTATTGGTCTAATTTTTTTGTCAAGAATAGATTGCAAGAAACACCATTAGAAAAATATAAGATCAAATGGAACGTTTTCAATTATAACCTGTTTATCACATGCCTTTGCTATAATATAGCAGAAAAGCTAGTAATACACTAAGACACTCTTAACATATTAGTTTTTTTGCTTGGTAGCTTGTGATAAGGGTGCGAATGCAGTCATACTAAGCAAGGTCGCACAAATAATAAACAATAAAAGATGCTTTAGTTAAGCATTTGGATTCAAGATATACATAGGATTCTTTAAACAAAGCAACACAGAGCCAAGCTAGTATCATAATGAAACATGGAACATTCCCAAAACACTCTAAAACTTTGGTCTTTTAAGTTGCCCATTAGCAATATCCAAATCCAAATGCTTATGTCGATAGCAATGAAACATATTTTGACATACTTTCTACAATCAAACACAACCATCACAGCAATCAAACATCTTTTGACAACATAGGTTCTATTATATAAAAGAAAGTAGGTTCTAGGCCACTCAATAGAACCGCCAGAGATAAGCAACATTTCTAACCATGACCTATCTCGACGGACACTTGTATAGCTACATGCACGTCCAAGTTATATAAAGTACCAAAACACCAAAAAATTCTCAAAGTTCAAAACGAACAACCAAGCAAAGAATCAAATCATCTCCAAAGACCCAGAAACCACTAGATCTTTACTTTTACTCACAAATTTTACCACATTATAGAGCATGTCACTGATCACTCCATCAAACTCATATCGCAACAATTCTTCCACCCATCAAACTAAAGCTCACTCCTAATTCTCAGTGTAGAACCCTCACCAGAGTAAAACACGAATGAGTAGCATCAACATCAGTAACAAAAAAAAAAAGGCATCTAATTAGTTTGAAGATGCAATGCAGAGGCCTCTCTGATTAACATCAGAAAACATCCAGCAAAAGCTGATCATCACCTGGTAAGGATCGAAATTATCATTCTCCGGCACCTTCAGAAACGTCGCGAGGCAAACAAGCTGCACAAATCCAAATCACAACCAAAATCACCAAAGAAACACAAAAACCGAAAAAAAAACAAACAAACAAAAACCACAGACCTTGACCAGAGCCGTCGCAAGGTAGACGACCGCCGCCTTGACGGAGGTCCCGACGGTGTCATACTCCGATCTACATGAAAAAACACCAAAAAATGAGATCGAAGAAGGAGATCTGGAGAAGAAGGGAGTGAGATCGATGAGGAGGAAGGGAAGGATACAGAGGAGTGGCGGAATAGTAGACGGCATGGGGGCCGAAGGTTAGGATGGCGCAGTTGAGGAAGTGGAACACCGTCATCTTCTTCCTCTTCGTCTCCGCAAACAACGAGACCAAAGCGAGGAAGGGGTATAGGGGAGAGACGAATGGTATCAATCAGAGGAAATGGGCCCATTTGGGCTTAATCGGCCGCATAGAATGGGCCGCTGGGCTGGCTTGACCGAGGGGGCTTCATTAAAATAAAAATTGTCTTTTACAAAGTAAAGCAAAATAAAAATTATTTTTTTATTTTGATTTAGCCCTCGGATTCGATCAAATCCAACGGAAGAGGTCACTGGTTTTGCAGCTCTGGCTTTGAAGCTCCCCCTCATTTCGTGACATGTGTCATCGCAGTGCGTTCCATGCGACACGCTTCACGTGGATTACGTGTCCCACTGCCAAACATTCCTCGAATTTCTTCATTTTCAATTTTTTTTTTTTTTTTTTTTTTTGCGGATTTAGGAAGAATTTCTCAACCGAGGATAATTAATTAGCAATATTTTCAATAATCTGCTTTTCAAGGGTGCAACTCCCCAAGCATTACTCCAGAGTCCGAAACATAATGATAAAATTACTCGGATCTATAAGCTCTATTAGTAGTTAATTAATACGAGTTGCAATCCAATTCTATTTCTTCCACCAATAAAGAGTGAAAATGAGGGATAAAATGAGAAACCATGTCCCACCAGACCATGGTTTTGGCTGACCAAAACCCTCTATAAAATCCCCTCCATGGCCTCCCTCTTTCATCTCCCTCACTTCACACATCCATTCATGGCTTCCTTGATTACTAGAAAGACTTCTTCTTCCTCCTCCTCTCTCGCTAAGTCTACTATTTCGTCTTACGATGAAGGTGACGATCGACCGAATGGAGCAATAACGAGCCATCTCTACCTCAAGCCGGGGGTTGGTGCAGAGAAGGAGGTGGTTCTCCGAAGAATACAACACCGGAGGCGTGTCAACCGATTGAAGGCCGCTTTGCAGTCCTTTGTTCGTCCCTCACCGGAGCCTGCAAGAGAAGGCGAGGATCGTGGTTGGCCAGAAGACATGTTTACCTCCCCATGACTTGTTTGTATCAGGAAAAAGATTTCTGAAAGTTTGTTTCATGACGATAATCAGAGGCCAGAGCACAATTGGATTCAATAAATAAAAACTATGTCATGCTTGAATTCAGAATCAATTTATGGTGATTAAGGAATCGAGATTAAAAAAAAATGAGAGATTCTAGCTTGTATGATAATATCCAACGAAGTCATCTCAAAAGAAAAGATAACACATGAAGTTCTCTAATTATCCTGCTCAGGTAATCCGATCTATGTTATGATTTCCTTTCTATGAAATTGTCCTTTTTGTTTGGAGTTAGAACATATTGAATCAAAGATACATAAAATGATGGATCCACGAAAAATACAAAGGAAAAAAGAAGCTTTGTTAGTGGTAAAGCACCGAGGCTAGTGAACGAAAAATGATGGATCCACGAAAGATCAGAGGATAAAGTATTTCGACTAACTTTGAAACATGATATGTATCCTGTGTTGCTGATGAAGAAAGCATTTGTTTTTGTTTAATTTTGCATTGGGTTGGGAACAAAATGGATACATAAAATAATACCTGGGGATTCCAAGTTAGGCCTCGGAGAGTGATTCTTCGATCTCCTTTTTGAGATATATGATTCTGTGAACTTAGTTTATTGCATTCGTAATCAATTGACATTTTTTTGTCTCCACTAGCCATTGGAATCTAACTGTGCCGATGGAGACAAAAGACTCATTAATTCGAAACTTTAACTAGTAGAAAAATATTTCTCGCATGAAAAGGAAATTTCTTTTTTAGTTTTGAGTTTTTGTATATATAAACCCATCCAAAATCACAAAAAAAATAGATACAAGCATGGACCTGCCCTTTTCTATTTCTCTCAACTATAAACTTGGTAGAATCATGTAAAAAAAATTGATGCGTCCGCCCTGTGGAATAATATGATATTGGTGGGTAATTTACAAGTTAACATATTCAAATATGTTTCGATATAAACAGAATTTGCGGTGAAAGGAATGAACGAGTCGGATTAAATGCAAATTTTTCTACATGGTTTTTGGCCTAGGATGGAACTTCCAGTCTAGCCTATTTCTCTCTTCCAAAGCCCAACCCAAAGACCAAATAATTCGAGCCTAAACAAGAAAAATTTGCGCCAGTCGTCAGGCTAAGCTTTATGATCTGGTCAGAGATCAGTCCTATATGCCCATCCAACGGGAGAAGAAAATGCCAGGTAACTTAGAAACCAGGAACGGCATAGTTAATAGTGCATGAATGCTTTGGGTGATGCACATTAATTCCGTAAGTGCAAAGCTACAACAATTAAGCCGAGCAAACTTTTTAGAGTACAGAACCTCGGGTTTTTCTTTCACACGTCTATTAGCGAAGGAGGAACGAAGTGGCCGTCTGGTTGGGGATCAAGCTCAAGATCAAGGTTAAAACTAGTAAATTACTTTTGTAAACTAATATTTTTTAATTAAAATTAAAGCTTCAATAATTTAAAGCTCAAAAAATTATTTAATTTTTTATAATAATTTAATTTAATAATAATATAAAATAATAAATATTAATTTTACAAGAAAAAAAATAATTCTGAAACAAGCTGATCTGATCCTAATCTCAAAACAAATGGGGCCGAAAAGACCATCAAAATGACTATCACAACATATTCTCAAAACAGTAAGTTCTTTTTTTATATGACAGTATTATAATTTCTATGCAACAATTAATCAAAAGCAAAAACAGAAATGCCAAACACAACATATTCTCAAGGAAAAAGGTTTTGCCCTAAACAATTGAAGAGACATACCTTATGTTGCAAATATGGTACTTGGGATATCTTTTACTGTATTTTTAACGCAATCCTGCTGAAAATTCATACTGTTGCATTCAAGTCCGAAACTGTTTCATAGAGTTAAAAGGTTAGGAGAAAATACCATAAGTCAGGGAAAAAAGCACCGTATGTAACAACAAAAGCATTTAGGCTGACCTTTGGTCCACAAGGAAGACAGCAGATGCAATCAAATCATATTTAAAAGTCTGTCCACCACTTGAAGGCCATGCTTTTCCCTGCACAATTCAGTAAAAAATTCATTTTAGACAGTTGCAAGAAAAAAATTTTCAGGCTCTTGGTGCAAACATGACCACAATTGCAATATTGCGTACAGATAAGTGTTAGGAAGAATCCAGAAGAAAAATAATAGAATTAGTTCATGAGGGAAAAGGAAAATGAAACCATACTTTGCAATGATATGACCTGATATGGTTCAGTTTGTTTGAGGCTTTATGATGCCTTGTAAAGTCTGAAACAGGAACAAAAACTAAACCATGCTATCAAACAAATTTATATGTTTTAATTCACTTAAACCTCAAAAATTTAAAAATAGTTCACTTCAGAAATTCATCATTACCCTGCTGGAAGAATAAAGAAAAGTATTCTGCAAGTTAATTATCATCCTGCTTTTCCAATCTGGAACAGAAAATGTGATTGAAATCATATTCTGCAAGTGCTATTTCTAGCTCAAAACCAAGATGAGGACTACAGTTGGATGGAAGCTGGATAGGACTTTGGGCAATGAACATGGATTTTTTATATTAAGATTAAAAAAGAGGAGCCTTATCCTCTTCTGGATGAGTTTTAAACAACAGAGGCAGCCAAGTAGCATTTCAAAATAGAATCATTATTGTACATAAAACAAACTAATGTGATGTTTAGCCAGAGTTAAGTCAATATTCATGATGTGCATTTCAGTGAAAAGTAGTGGTGCCAACGAATCAGTAACCAGGAATGAAATAAAAAAGAATATTAAAATAAAACAAAAGGAAAGCCGCTCCAATCTTCCTTACCATGATAATCCAAGAACAATGCCCATATATTCTATACAGAAGCCACCACTCAAACAGAACCTTAGCATAGTTTACAAATATTTATTCTTCATTGGATAGAAATAAATTACACAAAATAGTAAATCTAGAAACAGTTAAACAGTTCTTGATGTAGCGTCAACCCAATAGAAGTCAGATATTGAACAATGATCTTTTGTTCATCAATGACAAAAGTTTGTCATCCAATAACTCGTTCACCCATGTTTGCTCTTATAAACAAACTTGTCACCCAAGTCAAATTGCATTGCCAGAGTAAACTAAAATATAAACATAAAGCATAAAATTTTGCCTAGAAAAGATTTTTTCTAAAACAATCCACCTGTAATCTGTAGATACACAAGAACAGATCACTGTAACCCAACATTTATTATTACATTTTATGGCCAGAACAGAACAAATACTAGTAAAGCTGCTTCCTTGTGGTATGAATGCTCTCCTCAAATAAGGGTTTCAACTTTCAACATATCACATTCATGACATGAACAGCAAGAATTAACCAAGTCATTTCCATGCTTGTACGAATGCAGCCACAAAGAATGGTTTTGACAATTGAAATTTGTGACCCTCACATTTCCAAGTGCTTTGAAAAAAATATACAAATACACAATTGATCAACAACATGAAACAAAAGAGATTTATGCTTATTTTTCATATAAATTTGCTGTAAGCGAGCTGAATGATTCATCCAAAAAGATTTTAAGTTAGATGCAGATGGAGTTTCAAGAGAAAGTTGGAAGACCTCAGCAAATTCCTTCCGTAAAGACCAATAAGCCATGTCCAATATCTCTGCATCTTCTGCTGTCCTCCTACCAGATGACTGTTCCAAAAGCCCATGAAGGCTTCCAACCTGACGCTCCCAAATGCCACAAGGTACAATCTGCTGAAAGAGAGTGAGGTCTGTGGTAACATTAAGTGCTAACCCATGGTAAGTCATCCACTGAGAAGCTCGAATCCCAATTGCAGAAACTTTCTGATTTCCTGCAGTATTTAATATCAGAGACCAAAATTTAATATACTACAACAATAAAATTGTAACTCAAATGCAGCGTCTGTGCATATCACATCTGGTAATGGAATTGGGTGCTGACAAATATTTGATAGCCATGAAGGTTTCTCTTTCTCCTATGAGTACCATGTCCTGGTTTCTGGCAAATGAAAAAATCTTCATTGACATACGAGTTTGGATGGCTGTCCAAGAAGATAGTGGCATACCAACCCAAATTCCAGTTAAACCTTCAATCCTTGATGCATTGATATGGATGGTTGATGTACGAGCCCAAATGACCACTTCTTAAAGTGACCTAAGTTACCAGGTCAGATCCATTTTGTGATAACTTAGATTGATAATAGGATACATAACAATCTAAGAAGGAAACACAATAACAAAAGATATAACAAGAAAAGAAGCAAAAATGCCATCATCAATAGTCGTTATGTTTGAAAAGTCGTTATGTGGATCCAAAAATCTGTGGCTCCATTTGATAAAATGTTAAGGTTAGTCAAGTGTGTGCATAAAATGTAATCATTACATTATGTGAAGTGCAGAATGAATACGTAATGATGGCATTTCATACACACATGTAACCAACTTTAATATTTTACCAAATGGAGACTATAAATGTGTTCTTCGTGGATTGGTGGAGCCTGTATCTTTGTCCATTAAGCCTGAAGAAAGTTTCAATGGTTGAATGATTTTTGGACCGAACATATTTGGACAATAATCCATCTCAAATCAGAAAGCATCTAGTGGGAGACATGGTTGGTAGCATGGAAAATTAAAAATCTCACCGTTTGACTAGATTTACATCCATTTGGTTTGCCCTACTCGCTATGTTGAATTTCTATATTTCTATATTTTGCCTCCTTTCTTTTCTAATACTACTACTGTTAACTTATTATTGTATTGATAACACAATCTACATATCACAAAAATGAGAAAAACCATAATTTTTCCAGCAATAGGCAAGTATTTCATAACAAGTACCAACCTGTCCAGGGCCATGGTATGTAACTTCCCCACCATGTTCAGTATGGTAAATCTCATATGGAGGAATTTTCACATATCTCTGAACTTCCAGTAACCAATGTGAAAACAGGAGGATGTTAAAGAATAATCAGCATGTCTGCGTGATATTCATTTTTATCCACTAAAGCCTGCCTCATTTTCAAACAGACTTTTGCCAAGACCAAGCTTCTGGATAAGGAACAAGTTCTCTGCGGAAATAAAAGCATACATATATGTTAAATAAAGTGGACAATGTTCAATACAAATCTTGAACTAAGTTGTCAACAGATATGGAAAGGGCATTCTTGAGGTGGTAGCAGATATGGGTCTGGCACATGATTATGAATCTGTATTTTTCCATAGGATTAGATATTTAAATACTTGTGTGCTCAACATGAATTTAGATTAAATTCAGAGGAACAAGAGTCATTTTCATTCCATAAATTCTATCCATGTCTACTTGTGTTATTGCTCTCAACTTTGTATTTATTGAATGTCCAACATCTCGAAGTTGTTCTCATTTGTTCACATAATTGAAGCCGAATGACCTTCGCCAAATCAATTTTTTCTTTTTAAAAAGCCTGACCTCCTATTGCTTATTCAATTGGTTTCCCTCGTATCAAGCATTACACTAGATCCTAATTCTTCGAGATAACAACGCCTCAAGCCGTTCGACTCAGCACCTTTCTTTGATGCACGCAGGGCGAAGCTGGCAGAAAGAACCCTGAATTCGCCACTGTCATTGCTTCTCGACCGACTGCGTCATAATCCAAGATTTCAGCTCTTCAGATTCTGATAAGAAGACCGCAAATGAGGAATTACGGCTCGATGTTCACTAATCTATACAAGCTCCGCCAATCTCGATGTCACAATGGATCAAGACAGAAAAACTGGATTTGAGGAGGAGGATGAGAAAGAGATCAAACTAGTGACCGAGAAGGACTATCGCGCCGGAGAGAAAGGAGTCCCCCGCCGCTGGTCGCTGGTCGCCGCTCGCCGAGGCAGCGCGTTCCTCTAAAGTCGTGGGCCGTGGCGGAAGCCACAATGCGGCATATGGGGCGCCGATCCTGGAGGTTTTACGATAAAAACCCTAAAATATATATTATTGCGAACGAAAACCTGGTTTAACAAAAGCTTATTCACATGAGCCCTGATTTGGTTTGAGATCAGGCATTTCATTTCAAAATTACTTTTTTATAAAATTAATATTACTTATTTTATATTATTATTAAATTAAATTATTATAAAAAATTAAATATTTTTTCAAATTTTAAATTATTAAAATATTAATTTTAATAAAAAAAATTTAATTTATAAAATTAATTCATTTTAATTATTTGATTTTAATTTCGAATCAACAGTGTCATGTTTTCAAAATTTTGGTGTCCTTCTCAAGGTTTTGTCAACACCAAGAAAGTTCTTATTTTTTTAGCAGGTTAAACTGCGATCGAGTTTTCATGCTAGATGTCCACGTAAACGTCATGCAGCAATAATTTTTATTTTTGATAATTAAAAATGGTATAGCAATCACATCCAACCTTTCATTTTTTTATTTCATGGGGATTTTTGCAAAGACAACCCATAAAGTATTGTATGATTGCAAGTAAAACCCTTAATGGTGGTCTTTTATCATTCTCATTTTTCACATATCTAATAATAATTATATAAATAAATTTATTTATCCATACAAATATAATTAATTGTACGAAAATATTAGTACTTGTATATGTATTTTGGAAGGGAATCTACAAGAAAATATTCATGGTTAACATCGCATTTGCAACACAAATGTAACTATTTACTTTTAACCAAAGATCCATAAAAATGACAAATTGCAAAATTCAAATATCATTGGTTTATGGTCTATAAATGCAAGTCAATAATGTCTGGAGGTTATATATGCAAAACTTGGCAAATCAGTGTTTTGTACCTGAATGAAGTAAAATATTTTAGCAGGGGCTTTCATGCAAATTCTGGCGTCGCATCCACGTGGCTATCGGCATGGAAATATCCAGAACAGGATGGCAGGACCAAAACATTACGATGCTCTCATCCTCTCCGAACTGAACGCATCCCTCTCTTCCTCGTTGCTCTATTGTTCGACGAATTGCCTCAGAGAAACTTCTTCTGCTCGACGTTGGGATCAGTGAGAGTAGAATGGGAAAGTTTGGTTCGCTGGCGACGAAGACGGACGAGCTCGGAAGCGATCTCATCGAGTCCGATCTCAGGGAGCTCAGCATCGCGGCGAAGAAGCTTGCCAACCATGCCTTCAAGCTGGGGGGAGGCCTTGGGTTCGGCACCACCTTCCTCAAGTTCCTCGCCTCCGTCGCCGCCATGTGAGTTCTGGATTCGTTACATCCTCTAATTTCCTTTGTTTTTTATTCTATTGCGTGATTTGTGGAGTTCGAAACAATTTTGCTGATTGACTTTGATTGTCAAATTTCTAGTGATTCTGCGTTCCTTTTTGTTGATGTTTTTTCGGAGCACGTTTCTATTATGTTAAGAGGTCTTTTTCAATTAGGTGTGAAATTTTGTCAGGCTATCTTGATCATCCTTCCTTATTGGTTAAAGCTTAGTTTTTTTCTCAAATTTTTTTGTTAACAGTTAAAAGATTCACTATCTTTGATGTGATTTTGTTCCACTGCTCGCAAGAATCACAACAAATTTGAGTGGATTTAGTTCAGAAATTCGTGGGATTCTGAGGATATCAAAATGGTTGTTCATTTTCAGATTGTTCATCTTGTCTGTTTCTTTTCTTCCAGTAATATTTGGCGGTGTTCCATTTTTTTGCTTAATTCTACAGTATTTTGCTTTTTGAAGAGGGTAAAAATTAAACCAGGTGCTTGTTATTGTCTCTGGACTCTTGAGTGTTTTGAAAAGATTTCATTGCTGAATTTTTAAAACTTATTCTCTGTTTCTTACTGCAGATATCTTCTGGTTTTGGATCGCACGAATTGGAAGACAAACATGCTGACAGCACTCTTGATTCCTTACATATTTTTGAGTCTTCCTTCCGTGATATTCTCGTTTTTGAGGTAAGACTGAAATAGTGAAATTCATTACTTCTTTTGGAGTATTTGTTCTTGCATTCCTACTTCTTGGCAGTCAATTCCTTTGAACTGCAGTTGCTTATTTATTGCAATTCTGAAGAAGCTTTAATTCAAATGTTTGGCAGTAGTAGGTCACCAATGTAACATTACTGCCTGAGATAACAAGTATGTCAACTGGATAACCGATCAATGGAAACAGAAGTGCAGCAGTATATATAGCCTTTTACTAGGAAGTTCCTATTGTAATTTGGAACAAACTTAAGTGTGTGGAATTCAAATATAGCAAGAAATCCAAAGGGAAGTCTACCAGGTTACCAGCTAGTAAGGAAAAGTTGAGTATTCAAAATAAGTGCTGACCCTTCTTTGACACTTGCTCTTCAAAAATGACATAAATATTTTTGAGAATGTTGTAATTTATTGTGAGTTAATGGGAGAAGTCAAAAATGCCTCATCTAGTGCAATTGAAGAGTTGAAATTATAATGCAAAATTTGACTACATTTAGGGGTCAGAGACTTGCAAACTGTTGAGGCATAGGCATGATAAATATGTGGGTTTGATAAATACGATATAGGGTCCTAGAAAAGATAGGATACTGGTGTTTCATAACCCTGTAGTAATGAATGTAACAGGAGGTGCAGTTGGCTAATAGATCTGATGTTTTCATCTAAAAGAGAGTGTACATCTGATCAAATTCAGGAGGAAATAATATGATAAAGAGAACAATGTCAGGTCATTTAAATGGAGCAGCATAGCAAGATAATTGCATATAGATCTGAAATGTTGGAAATATGCAAAGACTTGAAAGAAATTTTGTACTTAGTTCAGATTCTATGTTCCAACAGTGTTCGGATTCTATGTTCCAACAGTCAACTGAGAGACCAGGTAGATCCTAGTGTTGTGGGAGAGACATTAACAGGGCATTGATGGGAGAAGGCAAGCATTTTTGCTTAAAATTTTTTGTACATGGTATGGAGGTGTAAACTAAGGCTAAGATGTGCCACTCAGACTTGCAGGGTTTCCTGTAGAAATATTGACTTGATGGAAATGGTCTGCTTGTTTTCACTCTGCGCATTATTGTGAATGTAATATTGTTTTTATGTTAAGCAGGGGTGAGTTTGGGAAATGGGTTGCATTCATTGCGGTTGTACTGCGACTCTTTTTTCCACGACATTTTCCAGGTTTGGTCTTAGTTTAAATGATTGCATTTATATTATTGATTAAATCCTGACTTTATCATCACATCTTTTTGTTAGAGCACATCAGTGCTCCTTCTGCCATATGCATAGCCTTTAGCACTTGTTGATTATGAGTTACAGATACACATGTGTTAATAATCTCTGTGCATCCTGATGATTTGAACTCATTGGATTTGGTACTGTTTGCAAAAATTAGAAGACTGCAGTCAAAATATCCCTCAATAAAAGTCGATTTGCCCACACTAATGAAGAAAGAATTGTCATACCACTGGCTTCATAAATATGTATTTAGATGGAGAGAGGGAGAGATGAAATAGAGAGAGGCCCATAAGCTACATGTTTTTCATTGCCTCTGGTCAGTCATTATTAGTCTGAAAAATCTTATGTGCATTTAGGCTTGCATATGCTTTCTGCCAACAAAACTTCATTTGTGCGATAAAACTTCATGGCTAACCCCACCAGTCTTACATCACCTTGATGCTTAATTTTTTTCAATTTTTTAGATATAATGTACCAATCTATTCTGATCCATCTATCTGGTTTCAACTGAAATACCAACACATACATAGTGAATTTCATATGCATTTTGGTGCAATGCAGATTGGTTGGAGATGCCTGGATCACTGATCCTCCTCCTGGTGGTTGCGCCTGGTTTCTTTGCTCACACAATAAGGGACAGCATTGCCGGTGTTATCATATGCCTGATCATAGCCTGCTACCTTCTTCAAGAGCACATCAGAGCATCTGGTGGCTTCAGGAACTCGTTTACAAAGAGTCATGGTGTTTCAAACTCCGTCGGCATCATTCTTCTTCTTATCTACCCTCTCTGGCGCCTTGTATTGTACTTTCTTTAGATTGATGCAGTGGAGCTTGCTGTTGATGTAATATGTTCAGAAATAATTGGCTTCTTGTGCAGTCATTTGTTTGTAAAATTTGAGTTCGTTGTTGATCCTTTTAAGTTTGAGGTTGGCTTTCTGTAATATTGTGTTGTAAACTTTGAAGTGAACTTTGAAATGTTGTGCCAAATAGCTTATGGAATGAAAATAGAGTTACAAAAAAATTTATTTGATGGTGAGTTATCATTCTACCACATATCCAACTTACAAAACTTTCCTTTTTAAGATGTATGGAAATTTACACAATATATGATAATTTGGAACATTGCTTAGAGAGCTGCTGCTTATGCCCAGATAATGTTACACAGCAGCTTATATACAACCCAACATGCCAATGCATCAGAACAACCCAAAAAAAAATTTTAAAAATATTATCATTGGCGGTTTGCTCCAGGTATTACTGAGCCTATTTAATTACAGATAGTACATTCCGTGAGATAAAAAATGAACGGTCCCAAGCATAGTTGCAAACTTGCAAGCTCAGTGCAAATTGTAAACTGACCTTTATAATGTTCAAAAGCTGACATAGTACACAAATGTCAATACAGAATTGTGTTTGGCAATATTGGACCAGCATACATGGCTCAATAGCCATTACAAAAATGCAGGGTTATTTGAAGGAAAGAGCTGTTGCAGCATGGCAGTACAGGAGCAAGTTCCAGAAACTTTGTCCTCTTGGAAGCCAATACTGTGATGATATCGTATAAAAGTTAATGGAAACTCAATACTTAAGAAATAACAGAACATAATGACCTTGCTCCACATTAATCGTTAAAAATCAGATATGTGGAAAATGGAGGCAATGATTGAAGGGAAATGCATTTTACTTCACCATATTGAACAGCTGGGAATATCATTTGTCTATTAGCAATCATGTGACAGTTTGATCAAATAGGAGCAGTGTAGCTAGGAGACATAAGTAAATCTCCAACATAGCCATTTTCCAAAAGTTAGATAAATGGCATTCTCGTGCAAGCTAAAGTAATGAATACTTTTATTGAGATGCATGTATTACCTTGCAAAAGAGAAAACACAAGATCTCATTCTTTACATTGCAAAAAGATACATGATTTGCCAAAATAGTCATTATGTGCAAGGAAAATCTTATGTATTGTCATGCAGGTGTGATTTTCTAGTCAACAACTCTAAAATCTCCTTAAAACTTGATCAAAAGATTTGAAACTTTAAACCAAAGTCATTTAACCCACACTAACTAAATTTATTTTTATTCAAACAACTCAAAGCAACCGGATTATCTTTCATAGGCTACTTCAAAACCTAAACCAAACCAAACAAAATCATTCAACACATAGTATAACTGTAACGATAGTCTATGTTTCACTAGTCTATAAATTTCATCAAAACCAACATAAATAGCAACAAAATTCAGTGTAAGTTTCATGAAAAATTATATGGAAGATAATTTTCAGTTGTGGAACTGGATAGGAGTACGCAATATGCGACAGAAAAACAGAAAAGCAGGACATCAACAACACAATGAATAACTTGTCAATCTTCCTCCTATCAAAAAAATTATGTTTCACATTTGAGGTAGGTACTCCGAGACACAAGAACAATTCGTTTCGTTTATCCAATCCCAAAATTTTCAGCCTCACAGAAAACACTGACTTTTCAAGCATACGTAGGATTTTCAAGCAAATTCAAATCAAATAACACAAAACTCGAAGACCACGCAGAAATGAATACCTAGATCTAGAGACGGAGCTCAAGCTCGTGCTTGTCGTGGAAAAGGAGGTTGAGGACGTAGGGGGTGGCGCGGACGACGGCGACGAAGGCGCCCATGATGGCGAGATGGGTCTTCAGCTGCCTGTACGCCGTCTCCTTGTCCGGCCGCCGCGGCAATGCTCCAAGAAACATCTTGCTCCCGCTCTCTCGCCTTCTGTTCCTCCTCTTCTCGTCCCTCGCAAAAGCCCTAGACCAATGGAAGGAGGGGCCAAGGGGTTGGCTCTATTTCTAGTTGGATCCGACGGTCGTGATTTACCGGATGGGTGTGAATTATTTTCATAAGGCCTTTCCAATTAGCCCAGCGCCAACTATGGCCCGTCTTAATTACAACAAGGTCCGAATGTGGCCTGGCCAAACGCAACATCAGGTGTTTCATAAGTCCTCGTTTAATTTAAGATCAGGATCACGAGTTCAGAATTATTTTTCAAAAAAATTTAATATTAATTATTTGATATTATTATTAAATTAAATTATTATAAAAAAACAAATATTTTTCGAATTTTAAATTATTAAAGCATTAATTTTAATTAAAAAAATTATTAATTTATAAAAATGATTCATTAATCTTGATTAAAGATGTTTTCATAAACAGTAATTGAAAATGGATGATTGCGGTACTAATGAGAAAGAACTTTATCTTAGCAAGAAAAATCAGTATATTAGAGGAAAAAATTTAGCAATAACACAAGTATTTTTGAACAAAAGAGGACACTCAAACCATCTTGTGAGTGATGTGCTCAATTGGTTGCATGAGAAAACTTTGTGATCCTTTTCTTTGCACAAGGCTCACTGTAGTTGAGGGATCTTTATAACAGGTACTTCTTGGTCAAAGCTGAGAACAGAATCTCGACTGCCCATCCAACGATCTTGAGCAACCAGTTGCTTCTGCTTTATCTTCTCCTTCATAGGTCACTCTAAACAACATGAACACTCTATATTAACCTAAATATTGGTTTTTAACAGAAAGCATGCTCACTTGACCATGGACTTGTTTTAGCTTAAGATCACATATTCACACATATTCACACTGGTAAAGAACTCAAATTTTAGCTCTTCACTTCCAATGTTAAATCCACTATGATTTTCTTCCCCTCACAGAGAAAGAAAACAGTAAATTTCTATTGAATCTACCTTAAGGATTCCAACTCCAAGAACACTGACAGACCTGTGCAGCAATTTAACATGAAAAAGATATTGTTCAGCAACAAGATAAGAACAAGAAAAGTAGAGTAAAAATCAAATACAACCTCAGAAAACACAAGAGGGTGATGACTGAAACATGCTCTCTTCTCTGTAAAGAGCATTAGTTTTAATGTTACATAGGAATATACCTGCTTGAGTTAGATAGGCTTCTAGTAAAAAAGAATCGAATGCGTTAATCACCTGATTTTTTCTTTTGTCCCTTTCCAAGTTCTCGTTGCTAAGTAGATTCACCCTCTTGAATCCTCATTTCCTCTTCCAAATTGTACAAGCTAAAGAAACATTCTCTGGAGCAGGACTTCGATAAATCTTTGCATGAGCAAGTGCCATCTGAAAATGGTGAAACCTCAAATTGTCCCTCACAATAATCTGCACCTTCACAATCCGAGCCATGAACTTGATAGCATTGTGGCAGTCCCCACATATTCTCAAATTCTTAAATACACGGATAGTTGGCTCTCCATTAATGTTCAAGACCCCAAATGCCACCGTGAGCTTCTCACTGTGACTGCACAACGCATCTTCCTTCTCTCTGTCAACATCCTGCAACAAAACCAGCATGGGGCATATAACCCTCCATCCTCTTCTTGTCCCCATATACCTCATCTCTCCAAGCATTTTTACCATCACCTTTAACAGAAGTGTATACCTTGTTCTTTATCTGTATCCAGCTGCATCCTGGTAGTTTTGTCACTCCTTGGTCCCTCATCAATACCCCAAGCTCTGACATAGTCCCACATTTTAGCAGACACAAATATACTTGTAATAACAAATAGTTCCCAGGGTTCTCTGGTTCACTTTCAAACAGGTGATCTGCCGCAATCTTCCCTAACTCCACGTTCTCGTACACAGCTCGTCATGCACTAGCTGTTGGCTCCATGGGCATCTTCTGAACGAACTCATATGCCTCTTCCAGATGGCTGGCACGCCCAAGGACATCGACCATGCATGCATAATGATCTGCGTCGGGGTCAATGCATAATCTCTGCTCACGGAGTTTGCTAATATCATAGTGTTCCGAGCAATAGTGTCCTTTCTAGGTATTTTATTGAAGATAGCCCTAGATTTATCCAACTCCCCACACTTGGCATACATCAGAACCAACGCTGTCATGAGCATGGCATCTTCTGCAAACCTATGCTAACAATGTAAGCATGAATCTCCCTGCCGCTCCTCAAAACTCCCCAAATTAGTGCATGCTGGTAATGTAGAAGCTATTGTTACCTTGTTAGGTTCGAAGCCCATCTTCTGCATCTGATCTAGAAGTTCACATGCTAAGTCAATTTTTCCATTTTTTGCACCACCACTAATCATGCAATTCCATGAAGCAGAATTTATCCCAACTACTCCTTCAGCTTTCATCTATTTAAACAGACTCATACCCTCTTTATAATCTCCATTTAGAAACGCAGATTAAATCACATTTCCTGACACCACATTCTTCTCTTGGATCCTATAAAAAATGATCCTTGCTTGCCGAATGCTCAAGCACTTAGCATACATATCCTCAAGTCCACTTATAATGCATTGCCTTCTAACCAATTTCTCAAAACAACGCAGTGCATTTCCCTTCCATGATTCAACCATTTTAACTCTGAGAATGCAGTAAGAGCGATTGATAAGGTCACTGAATTAGGCATCGCCCTTGCAAGAATCATCTCACCAAAAATTCCAACAGCTTCTCTTGGCATCTCACAATTCGCATATGTGCAATTAGCGAAGTCCAAAATACAGCATCCCTGCATTCCATCAAACACTTTCCTAGTTTCGCTAATACAATCGCATTTGCCATACAAGCCCGAATCTAATTACATCTAGATGTATCTCCTTGGCACTGAAAAGATCCAACGATCCAGTGCATGCTCTTGTGACCGCACCGGCTTGTCTGGTTCAAGAACCTTCACGTTTCATAACTCCAGATACAGCTTCAACGATTCTCTTGGCCTTCCTGCTTTCGTATAGGCTGAGATTAAACGCGCCAAGGGCCGACAATCTGGGACCGGAATTCTATCGAACAGTTCCCGCTCTTTGCGAGGAAGATTGATGGTAGGCTTTGAAAGCACGATTACAAGGTCGATGTCGAGATCTTCCTCCTCGTCGTAGGGCTCTTTCACTTCCTCCTCTCTCACGCATTTCATCGATCATCTCGACTACGGGGCAGCAGCGCCTGCCATTTTAAAACTGGGAATTTAACGAAGAAACCCCTATCCTATAATATATCATGTCAAACTACCTGTGTTTATTATTTTTACAGGGTTATGTTGCAAATATTGAAGTATTGAGGGGTTCAGAAAATATATTGGAAAATAACGGGTCGGACTTGGTTTCTTGACCCGATAAGGTGAAACCCGCGAAGAGCCTTCTTCTCCTCCGTGACCCGCTTCACCGCTACCCTCTGTTGGTTCCTCGCATTGATCTTGCGTCCAGGTACGCGAACTTCTGTGCTATTTCTCGGATATGTGCTCATAATGTGTTTTTCTAAATTCCTTAGTATTTAGGCTTTGTAACCGATCAGGATTCACAGCTGATGATGGATTTTTAGTCATCAATGGGAGGTATAATGCAGCTTTTGGAGTAGAATGTTCAAATTTGATGTGTTCCAATCAATGTGAAGAAAAGAATTCCTCTAGGGTTGCTTGGGGTGATTCCGTGCACGTCATATGTTCGTTGAAATTCCCAAGTGGTTCTCGGTCGAAAGAGATTATCAATGGGGAGGATGATGATATTCTTTCAGTAAGATACGGAATTGGATGGAAGATATATTACCAAGAGGCACCAATACCTTACTAGGAGTTTTAGTAATAACAGTTAAGATTAGTCTGATAATGTGATGTGATTGCTTTCTCACCATAGCAATTTCCAAATCAAAGTTGGTAGATGATAGAGATTATGATAATTTTTTTTTGATCCCGCATTGATCAAATCTTGAACCCCATTAGCTATGATAAACTTTGACCATTGTGATGTTGTTTGTTTAACTGTGGTGGAGCTGATGTGTTCATTTTGGTTAGGTCTTTAGATGTCAGAACCTTGGCTTATTTAACAGCTATATCATCTATATCTTTGACATAGCTTGCATTCTGAAGTGGGGTAACCTCTTGCAGGCCATCTATTCGTTGTCCTATTTGGTTAAAGGGGAAATCATGGCTTGAATGAAGTTCCCTCAGAAGGTAATATGGAGACCAATTGGATGTACTCGATTAAAAAAATCATAGAACTTTTAATGAGAAAGGACTTGATTTCATTTTTAGGCGAGAGATCTTTTTTACTCTACTGGGCAAAGAATCCTTCTGTTAAAGAGAACTGTTTCCTTTGTTTATCAGTCAAGCTTTGCGAAGGTGGGAAGAGGGGCAATGGAAGACAGTAAGACCATTGAGTGCATTAGAACTAAGTTTCAATTATCTACTCTGTTGTAATTTTCTTAATTTTGTCTTTTAGGTGAGAGTCATCAGACTAATTCACAATAATCAAGACATGGTTTGCAGATGGACCTTAGTCCCTTGAAGCTGGACATAGATGAGCTTCTAGATGAGTTCAGCCAAGTAGTTTACTGCTGTATATCATTTTCCTTTTGCCTTTCTTTTCTAGCAGTACTTGTTTCAAACAAGAGAAGAATGTTGTCAGGCAAATTTAACCACACTAGCTGACATGAAGATGGTGTGGACGGCTAGAAAATTCTCCTACATATATGAGGCCAAACCCATCTCCAAGTCAGGCTTCTTTATGCAATCCCTCTTTGCACATTGTATCGGTATGTTGAGCTGATCTCCTACCTCTTCATTATTAGTAATCAAACAATCACTCTAGGATTTATTTCTATTTTAGCACTTGAAAAAGTACTCCTTTCCATTGCTGCTTATTCCAGGTACTGCTTATTAACCATCTCATCTTTAACTGCAGGTAATATTGTTTCTGCTGGATCTCTTTCAAAACATTTAGGGGCACTATATTGTCTTTACTGCCTATATGAAACACAGCCATACAAGCCTTGCTTCAAGATTTATTTATCACTTGGTATGGTTTGTTTCTCTTTTTCTTTGATTTTCTGATTTCTGTAACACTTGTTTTCCTTTCTTTCTTATAATTCTTTGTTCCTTGAATGCACAAATGTCCATTTTTTTAAAGTTTCTCTGAGGAAGAATTTCTACCTCAAGTTTCTATATGTTTGATTTTGGCACCTAGTTGATAGATGTACAGAGCCATAACTATAGGAAGATAGCCATTTCTTACTGCTGTTGAGTGCCAGTGGTATCCCAAATTTTAGTATCTTTAGGAGAACATCCGTTTTGACCATAAAGTACCTGAATCAATCTGTCTGCATGTGATCTGCATTGGCATTTTATTGGACATCTTTTAATCAACTTTGTGTGAATGCAATCTCTTATTTTTTATTGGAAAATGGGATTTTTTTTTTTAATCTATTAAGCAGAAAAGTTTTGAGTTTTTCTAAGAATTCTCTTTGTTGTTCGGTTTCAAATGATAGGAGAATTGAAGAGCCTTAGAACCTTGGTAATAGATGCTAACGAGAATGGTATTGGGGTCGTTCTGGCATTAGTAAAAAGAATGCTGGATAGGAACATGTTCTTATTCGGTTCTGTTGATATAGTTGGTGGCTCCATAACTCAGATATTTGATGAAATAGTGAAGCTGCAGAGCAAGCGTGTACAAATTGCATGTGAAAGGTACCCTATGAAATCCATATGTTTTCCTTCTGTATCTGTATGTCATGCTTAATTCCTAACGATCATGCTGCTGGGACTGGAAAGTGGAAAACAATTGCTAATTTTCGCTCTTTGTTATTGCAGATTATTAGCAAATACTCAAATTGAAGAATTTTTGCACTTGGACCTCGTAAGTTATCATTTCTTTCAGATATAAAAAAAGGTTTTTTTGGGACTAGCAACTTATGAAGATTCTGAGTCTTGCTTGTGGCTTAGGAATTGTTGTTTTGGTAAAAAAAACTCTCTTCATGATCATAAAATGAAGAGTAAGATGGGTAAAATATGAGAGAATCATCATGTTGTCCCTCTGTATATGTTAAGTTGGAGTCGTATTTCCTTGTTGGGCACTGAAATGGGAATCGCTTCAATGGAAGGCATTTCTCATGCTAATAGAGCTGAAATGGTGATTATCATTGTAATACTATTTGGACTTCTTTTGCCAGCTTTGCATGCAGTTATATAAATCTTAGTCTTCAACCTCAAATGGAGCAGACCATTTATGATTTCACAATAGAAAATATTTCCATTGCTTCAATCAGAACAGTTTTAAAAACCATGCTAGTAAAGCTGCTCTCATCTTTCCAGGTTTCAAAAATCCATTTTCTTGTCAGGGTGCAGATATGGAACTGAAAGCACTTAAGAAAATGTCAACTGAATATGCAAAAGCAAAGGAGCAGGCCATTAAAGGTACCGCACTCTATCTTCCTCCCTAAAATGTAATGCAATCAAAAGTGCTATCTGATAATTGATGTGTGAATTTTGGCTTGTGTTGTGCTTTCTTGGTAGCCCTTGGATTAAATAAATACCATGACTTAATATACAATGGAATCAAGAGTGCTTTCTAATAATTGTGGCTTTGTACTGAGCCCACTGTTTCATTTATTGGACACTTCTTTCTCACAAATAGTGAACTTGAGAGTTCTGTTAGTCAAATCCCTAACTGTATTTTGGTATGGAAAATATCTTGATAAATAAAAACATATTGAACTGTGGATTTGGAAAGAAGAGTATCTGAAAAGCAGGAGATCTGTAATTCAGGGTTATATGTCAAAATCCTTTTTTTTTTAATTTTTGTTGCAAACTACAGATATGGTGTGAAAGCTCATTGATTAATTCTATTAATTGGTATTTTCCAATTGGATTGGCCTTCAAAACTTTCAAGATGTTGAGTCAAAATGGTTACCTTGTTTTTTAACTTTTGTTGTTGAAATGGCATTTATGATTACACACCTCATTTGGGTGTCAAGGTGAGCAAAAATTTCTTCATTGTGTTTAATAACTATGGCTATAATTGTTATTGCTAACAATAATGAATCTGGAAATCCCAATTTATATGAGGCTTCTGTACTGATTATTAAGAAAAAAGACACTTGGGGTCGCATATTTCTACTTGGCTATTCTATACATAATATGACAAGGAAGAGAATCTCGTCATATATATGGTTAGACAAAGTTGATCCACATTTTTCCAGGTCGTAACTCCAAATTCTCAACTAGTTGATGAAATATCTTTCAATTCCATTCTGAAATTCTTAGATGGATACCATTAAATACTTTTAGCAAATGTTTCAGGAAGCTGATGTATTTTGAGGTTTTTCTCTCAATGAGGCAACTTAGGATCATGTTTGAGATGTAATGATATTCAAACAGAACTGACGCATTTCTTGCCTCAGAGCCTAAATATACAGGTGCATGGTTTAATTGGTGCAGGGAATGGCTTATTTTTAGCCTGTAAGATTGACCAAGAAATCTAACATTTTATTTTTAGTTTGCTGACCTCCTCATTGACAACATAAAATCTTTAGAATTCCACAGATCCAATTTTTAATGTTGGCTTGTTCTTAACTTTCCAACAGGAATATGTGTATCATCTCTTCTATTTCACAACTTGAGGATATCGATAATTTGAGGTTATGTCTTGCTTGAAATTCCTTGTGTCATTCATCTTAATGTCTTTTCAACTTTTATATAATCATCCAACACGCTATTTCTCTTTCAGCAGCTCTGTAAAACATTTTTAATTGATCATCTTGAATTATCACCAGAAGATAGATTGCTATGTGCTTCTCTCAATTTCTTAGTTATATTCATTAAGAGCACGAACATGCTATGAACAAAAAACCCCTTGTCTCAAATGTTCTGAAAATAAATCTCAGTGAAGTAGGATGGTTGCAGTTTTGTGTTTCCTGCTTTGGTATATTTTCTTCTGAGAAGCAACCTAGATTTACATCAAGGTATATTAAATTAACCTAGAGATACAAAATACTAACTGGATTATAGCAATGATCGAAGTGTGCCACTTGAACTTTGACTTTGGAGTACATAATTTGTAGTAAAAGTTAGAATGAAAAAGTTTATGGTGACTAAGAAGAAAAGGAACCTATAATAATCATAGGAAGTGTTAACCTACAAGTTACCTTCTGAATTCTATGCTCAAATATTGTAAATATGCATTGAGCTATTAACCTACATGTTATCTTCTGAATTCTATGCTTGAAAAGCATGAAAAGCTACCAATGCAATGCAGTAAATTAAACTAATCCATTATCACAACTAAGCAGCTTGTGTGCTATGCCATAATAGATTTGCAGTAGAGTGGCTATATGCTGACTCTGTTTTGTTTTATGCATTTTTTATCCTATATGATTAGTTCATTTCCTTTTATTTGTGACAGAGGCAAGTCATAAGGTTGAGGTTCAGGACATTGAACACATAGTGGACAGTGAGAAACTGGTAGGAGATACGGTTGAGGAAATTGTGGATGAATGGGATTCTCAGAAGAAAACATTCTATGAACAGACAGGCATTAGCCAGCAGAATGAAATAGTAGCCATTGATGATTTTGATGAATTGGAAAACCTGCTGAATGAAGCGTAACCACTCTGTTTATAACTGTTGTCTGGTCCTAATTATGTGGATTGTTTCTTCCTTTGAGTCATGTGCAGGATGAACAGGTATCTCTCTTGAGTTTCTGAAGCTTAACATTACGCTTAACAATTTGATACCTTTTGTTGTAAGCTTCTCTAGTAGTCAGATTATGGTGCATTACATGTAAATCTAAATATATAGGACAAACAACTTACATAAATCTTCAGTGTGGATATCCTATATGGTGAATTTTTCTTTGGACCTTTTACACCTATCTTTAGTGTACCCCTTATTAATTTCTTCCGGATAGTGTTTACTTTCAGCTTTTTATTGTTTTTATGCTAGTTAAATTACTGAGAAGACACTTTTACCCACTGAAATTGTAGTATTTATAAATGAATCGAGATTAGTAACCTTAGTTAATTTATCTTCGAAAAAATCTAAGAGCATATACTGAAATAAGAAAAATTTAAGATCATAATCCCTACTTTGGGATGAACTTCCATTTTTCTTGTCATATTCCAAGAATTTGATTACCTGCTTTTATTAAATTTATTTATTTTACTGAATGAAGCAGGCAAGAATTCTGTATCCATTGCAGAAAATCTTTCATATATTACAGCAACAAAAAAAAGTGCCAACTCTCCATCTGGCGCTCTCTGTTTTTGCTGAAACTGATGAGGAAAAGATCTACTTGTCATTCATAGAAGACAAAGACTGGGGAAGGTTATTTCAATCTACTTTCAAGTGCGAAGATAGAGGAGAAAAAATTCTGTATTTAATCTCAACAAAGTCTCAGTGTTTTGTCCTGCATATTGACTGATTGGAAAGAAAGTTACCCTCGTATAGTTTGAGTTGCAATCTTCAGAAACAATCATGCGACGGCATGGCTGTTTGTTTGTTGTTTTGGTTGAAAGTGCGATGACTTTATACACGCTGACAGGATGATTCCTGCTGTTGTCCGTTGTACTTAAAAATTTTTTTCATTATTATTGAGATAATTTGTTGACCATCATTTCATTTGGTGTTGATCTGTTGGCAGTTATTGATATTATTATCATGAAAATGGTAATATAGGCTTGAATAGCTGCCCATAGTTGTTGCTTTCTGGATCCAGCATTCTCCTGAACTGAAATTGGATTTGGATTGAATGTCAGGCAAATAATAGGAATATATGGTTCATTTATGATCATTGATTCTTTATTTTAATCTTGGCAAACACTACCCAGGCAAGAAACTCTCCAGATCTGTTAATCAATTGCCAGGGAAGGCAACATTTATTGGAATCCATTTCATGTGTTTGACAGGCTAACACCAGCTGAGCTCAATGTACCAATGATTGCTATTTTTAAAAGAAAAATAAATCAGTTAATTCCATAGAAGCCCATAAGATGTTATAAAACTACAAATGAGCCCTGCAACAAAATTTAGCACTCATGAAAAACAAAAAAGGGTTTCTTTGCATATATACCCCTGTTAAAGAGGATAAAAAGGGAAAATTGCTCCTATTCTATATCCTTTCCATTTATCCCTGCTGGATAGTTAGATAATATCGACTCTAGTTCAACTCTGATTGTTCGCAACAAAAGAGCAGCCCAGGGCTCACGCTGAATCGATAGTTCAAGGTTGCATATGAAAAAACAAATCATGGATTTTAGGTTTGCAGGAGCAATTATGAATAACTTACATGTATTGGCAAATTTTTCATACTTGGGAAGGTTTATATTTGCAAATAAAACCAAACAAGATAAGATACACTAATGACAAAGAAGGCCGATCTTGGGAAATGTTCTTTTTAAGTTTAAAAATAGCACAATATTTTCCTGAAAACCCCAAAATTAAGTTTCTCCCTTGAAAAGTCAGCAATTTCAGTTGTTTGTTTTTGTCTAACCCACACCATCTTCTTCTCCCTCCTCATTCATTCCTATCATCTGCTTCCTCACCCCTTCTTCTCCGTTGCAGAGCTTATGTTTTCAACGTTCTACGTTGCCCATGCAGCCATGCAATCACTGAGCCTCTACAGCTATCCCATGGGGAACCATGTCTTGTCGGAGCTCCGGCGCCCGCACGGGAAGCGTCGGTAGATTCAGCCAGTGGCGCCGCCGGCGATGGCGCTGGTGATCCACGAGGACTGGAGGATGGAGGAGTACATGCCGATGGGGGCGTGCCCGCCGGCAGTGCGGAGGGGGAGGAGCTGCAGCCCTGCCAACCGCTGCATCTGGCCGGCCAATGTCGCTGCATGATCTCTGTTGGTATGCCGGAAAGGCATATATGGAGCTTCAACCGCACCGGCAACAGGGCCGGAAGGACCGGATTGCATCGCCGGCGGTGAGGGGGGATGTTTGCCTGCCAAGGATCGCAGTCGGGAGTAATCTGTTAAAATTTCAGGGATGTATTTGTAATTAATCTTTTTTTGGCAAAATATGTTCGGTCATTTTGTTTATTATCAGGGAGTATTGAGTAAATATTAATAATCTAATTTTAATCTTTTTTTTAGGGATTTGCGTCATCAAAAGTGTGGGTACGTATGCCAACATCTCCAATTTTCATTTCTTAAGGATGCAAATGCAAAAGTGTTGGCGGATGCAAAAAATTTTGGACAATCTGACCGACGCCACTTGACTTGGTCCAGTCAATTCATCAACGTCACGGTGGTCAATAATTAATCTTTTTGTTATTTTTCCGATGAAATTATCTGAGTTTTCATTATCGATAATTACATCTTGAAAACAAATATCACTGAATTTTGGATGTTGAATTAGTAGCGTATTTATGATATTCCCACTGCTTCAATAATTTTATTTGGGATTTTAGTAATACAAACCCTATATTTTCAATTTCGGATGATTTCAATCAAATTATTTTTTTATTTTTTTAACTACATTCTAACTTTAAATTTAAAAAAATTTAAAAATTAAAAAACGTGAAAAAAATTGCATATGCATAATTCTTTTAAATTTATTTGGTAAAAAAATTACTTAAAATACTAAAAAGATAAAATGTAGAAGTGAAGGTTTGAACTCGAGTCGCTTGGACATGGGTTAATTACGTTAACCAACGAGTCTTAACTTAAACTTTTAAAATAAAATAATATACAATACAATATAATATAATATAATATAACATTAAATTTAAAATCAAATTTTAAGCTGAGATATTACAGATTAGACCGAAACCAGAAACTGGAAAACTTGGGTGAAATATATGAACAGAAGCTTCGTTAGAATCTCCAACAGAATCCACAGACATAACAAATAGTATCCAAACTCTAATAAAAACGTCAACCTGGCACCAAATTTAGTTCATGAACCAAAACTTTGTAAATGCCCTGAGTCCATGGATTTTTCATGTGTTATAGTAACCAAGACGATGATTGACCTTGCCAAACAAGAAATAGTATCATGCTGCATAAAAAAATGATTATACATGCAATTACCAGCAGATAAATGAAAGAGACACTGAAGACAGCATCATGCATCCCCCTAACTGTTCTGCACAAGAATTTTGAACCAACACAAGCCACCATCTGCATCTGAAAGGAGAGGAGCAACCAAAGAAGTGTAAGGTATATTCTCTGACAAAACAAGAGAGATAACTGGATACGTAAGAAAACAAGAAAGAAAGCCAAACAAGGGTTCTAGGTATAAGATCTATAATGTTGCCAGTATAAGAATAGCAAGAATCTACCTTAACGTTTTGAATATTGAGGAGCCTTTCTGGCCTTCTTGAGACCGACTTTCTTCCTCTCAACCACTCGAGAATCTCTAGTCAAAAGGCCTTCTTTTCTCAAAGGGGCTCTATGGTTTTCACTGACCTTGAGCAATGCACGTGCAATGCCAAGCGAGATAGCTTGAGCTTGGCCTGAGAGCCCGCCACCATGAGCTTTTACAAATATATCATAGCTGCTCTCAAACCCCAAGGTAAGCAAGGGGGTCTTGACATATTGCAGCCAGAGTGGATTCCCTTGGAGATATTCCTACACGGTGCAAAAGCATTATTGCAATGAAAAGTCAGAAGCAATGTCAATTAGACTAGCCAGATATTAACACACAATACATTGTCTTGGCTGGTGGACAAAATGTTAGTTTATAAACAATTCCCATCTAAAGATTGATGACCAGTTGTAATATTGCTTAAGAAAAAAGGAAAACATCAACTTGAATTTGCTCTAATAAGATATAGCAATCTTGCAGTCAAAAGTTGGAATATCTTTCATCCTTCTATGTAATTGGAATACAAAGTGATATCGATTGATGACCTTGAGTGACACTGATAACAAACTTATTTCTGGGATGAAAATATTAAATAACGATAAACCTCTTAATCATTTTGTCTCAAATGCAGGAGAGATACAGATCAGCAGACAGACAGAAATATTAATCTCAGATACTGAAGTTTGTTAGAATTTACAGTATTTGGATCCAACTTTTACAAGAAGGTGCCTTCCAACAAATTAACCCACTTTCATTGCTATGAACTTATTGATTTAGTGTTTCAGGAAATACATGTTCAGAAGAAGAAAAAAGCATGTCCCTATGGTGGAGAATAGAGTTGCTATGCTAGCAAAGCTATTGATACATTGTTTTTTCTTTAACCAAATAGGGATGAAGAATTGATGTCTAAAACAGAGAAAAAAGAACCCAGATAGCTTTCACATCACATACTCCAAACCATTCAACCCTTATGGTTTTATTCAAAGATGAAAGAAACTTCATGTGGCTATGATTCATGACAACTGACATGGGCTTGATTCCTACCAAAAGGGAAGGACAGAACAAATTGCAAAATTTGCATTTTTATGGTATTTATCAAGATAATGAAGAAGCAGAAGCGCACACATGCAAAAGTGGAAAGCACTTCGCTTGAATCATGCATCCAATGACCATGAACATAGCATACAGTCGTGAATAAAGTTAATACCACACAGCAAAAGTTCTACCATTCACGTTATTCTTCTTTTCATTTTATCCTAAAATCTCCCATTTGTAGTTAATCCAATAATATCATCACAAGAAGGAAATGAGAAATAGGTCCTATCAGATGTATGTTATTAGGCAACTACTGAGATGAAAGTTGGAAACAAAACAAGGACGGTTGACCATTCTTAAGCTTTGGGTAATTCGTGTGACTAGAATGTTCTCAAAACCAAACAGAAAGGTGGTGGAAATCCATTTCCACCTCAAAAGGACCAAAATCAAACGACGCACAAATTTCTATGGGGGTCAACACGCTCCCAACTAGCTCAATTTCTCTGTATGAATCCTTCAAATCCTTCTTCCCTGTTGCTTTTGAAGCCTGATACAATTCAATTTGCTAAATCTTTTTTCACAATTCCATCCACACCTACATTGACTATCCTCGCTCTTCTCCCTTTTTGACACTTGCCCGCAGGGAAAAACAGTACATCCCTCTCGAAGAGTTTTATCACTGAACACGAGTGTATGAAGAAGAAAACCCTCGAAGCATCAAGAGCCTAAATTTCGTAAATATTCAACCATTCGCTTAAAAGTTCAAAGTTTGCACACCAATGCCCAAAATGAATCTTATATTTCTACAATAATTAAAAGAAGACGAAAATTTTCCAACCTTGGCGTCGCGGTAGTTGATGATGACCTTGCCGGTGCCCTCCTGGAGGACAACACGCGCGATGGCGCACTTCCGGCGACCAGTCCCGATGATCCTCTGAGCCGCGAATCCTCCAGGGAGCCTTGCCTTCACGTACTTCTCCAGGCTCATGCCATCCAGCTCCGAGGGCGCCGCCGAAACCGCACCGCCGGCCATGCTGGCGACCACGGCAGCCGGGCGAGTCCTGGAGAGGGAGACAGCGGCGCGGGGAGGGGCTAGGGGGAGAGAGAGGGTGCGCTGGGTGGAGGAGACACTGGAGGAGAAGGAGAGGGCAGCGAAGGAGGAGGTGAGCGAGGAGACGGAGAGCGCCATTTTTAGGGCTTCTGTTTCTCCTTTTCTGGATTTTTGAGATTGGAGAAGAGTGGCGATAGGAGTGGGGTTGAAGATGATTGATGCGGGGGCCACATTGGAAGTTAACACGTGGCAGATTATGTTTCGTATTATGGTGTTTGGTGTTCTGGTAGATGTACGTGATTGCACCTTCCTTATAAGAGTGGGGCTTTTTCCGTGTCGAGAGCAGGCAGATAGGGTTTTGGTGGGGGTTTGATGGCGCTGACCAACTTCATCCTGACGGTGGCCGCGGTAAGCGCCGCCGTGCTGCTCTTCCGCACCGACGTGAAGCAGTCCGCGGCCATTTTCCGCCGGAACGTCCGCCAGATTCGCCACTGGCTGGAGGAGGAGTCCGCCAACGCCGCCAAGTAAGTCCTCTTCGTCTCCTGCCTCTTCTTCTCTCGACCTCCATCCGATCATGAATTTTGTGTTTTTTTTTTTGTATTTTTTTCCGGGTGATCGAAGCATATCGTGGAACTTTATTTTTATAGAAATCTGAGACTGAAATTTGTTGTTTCTTTAGTTGATTTTTTATCATAAATTTGATGACTTTGGAGTTCTGCTTGCACAAAAATTTAACAAAAAAGTGATTACTTTGGAACTCTGCTTGCTCAAATAATACATGTATTCAGGTGCTATGTGGTATTCGGTACTTTGTGGTGTTTTGAACTTCAGTTCCAGAAATAGACTCCATGAAGTTTTCCAATTAACTTTGTTAATTTCGATTTTTTGACTTTATTTCAATTGGGTAGGAGTAGCTCTCATTGATTTCTCCTCCAACATTTGGTTCTCAATAACCTCTCCATTCCCTTAAACCTCATTTTAGCTTTCAATACACCAACCTCATAGATAGGAATTATCATTTGGTGGTGATCATATCTATGAGTCTAATAGCAGAACGAGTAGTAACAACTTGCACATCAACATTCTTGCCTCCGTTTATCTAGAGAGGAGTTCAAAAGGAGGCATATGGGACTCGCGTGATGGTCAGGTGGTTTGCTTGTCTATGAGTGGAAATGAGTGGTATGTATCCGGTAATATTTATTTTCTCTTGTAAAAGGCTGTTTGTTGTTTGTGAAATTATAAAGTGTGTTTATCTTTTTGTTTTTTGGTTATGTGTAAGTGAGTTAATGTATTGAGTTGACCAGTAACCCATATTGTTCTGGCTGAAGTTCTCCAAGACTGATATTCAGTAACTGTGTTTAATTGAAGTTGGCCAACGTTTTTGCAAGTGAGGGTGTAGTGAGATTTATGGGCAAACTAGTGCATTTTGTTTACTGGATAATTCCATAATAGTTCAAAGCGCTGCTTAGGGCTTCAAGTACATACTTGACACTTGTATGCAACTGGGCTAGTTACATAACACTAGCCAAGTGAAATAGCCATTACAATACTAATACTCACAGTGTATCTAACATACACTACAAAGTCAATTACGTGCTGGATGGGTTCATCGATTATTGTCTATTGGATGTTTTGTTTTGCTGATTTTTATTAGTAATGATGACTATATACCTACACTTGTGCTTTTTTCTACTCCAATGTTGATAAATCAAGAACAGCTTCTTTGATTTAATCCCTAGCATTATTTATTCTTTCAGAAGCTCTTTATATTGATCCATGGTTGAAGGTAAAAGATGAGAATTATTTTGTGAGCTACACTATGAATGGCACCATGATTTTAACTATGGACCAGGGGAGGTCAAAGCCAGCCCACCAGCAAAACTAGGACATGGGCACAGCTGCTAAGGTGTAATGTGTCTGAATATTCCTATCTGATATAAGTCTTTTGGAAATTTAAAAGCAGGAACAATGAGTTTAGATCTTAATATTTAATATGTTTACATTTTAACTACTACTTGCCTATATTATGGTTTATTGGACATTAGATTCAAACTAAAAGAACACCAGAATGTTCCATTTTCTTCATCAAAAGTGCAATCATCATTGTTTTGACGATAATAGAATCATGATTTGATAATTTTTTTAAGGTGTACATGTACTATTGATGAATGCCAAAATGTCTGTGTTTGATAAGTGAACAAATATTGAATGCAAGGAGACAGCCTGACCTGTTGGTCCATTCCTGGCCTATCTAAATGGAATGTCTTGTCGCAATGATCCTGAACTTTGTAACTGCAGGTGTACACCTCATCCAACCTTAAAGTCATCATTAAGTTTTAATTGCCAAGGACATATTTATCTGAGAACAGTCTGGATCATCATGGTAAATCAGATCAACATGACCTTATCTGTATGCTGATAAGCCTGATATACATTCCTCCACTCTTGTTAAGACTGAAAATTTAGCTGCTGAATGAACAATGTGTTGGTGGGCTTAAAAATGAAAGCCTGACAGAAATTAAGATTCAAGCATTTTGTTATTTGTTCTCCTTTGTACTTGAACTTTTTGTGCTTCTGTTATCAGCATTCCTTTTCTCCTCGTTTCCAGGTCAGCAGAGCATGAGGCTCCAAAGGAGATCGATTCAAAGGTTCCTAAGAGTGACACTCCCAAGGACAAGCAATAGAAGGCAGTTTCTTTGCAGGTTTTGTGAGTTCTATCAGAACCCTTTTTGCATGATGATTTTCGAGAGGAGCTAATCATCCTATCCAGAACCTTTTTTTCTCACTAGTCGAAGCTGAATCTGCAGCATAATCATACACTTATATGTTCTTGTTGAAAGAGAAAGCTGAGTTATTTGTATAATTCTCTTTCTGAAATAGGCTCTCTCGCGGTACTAGAAAATAATGTAGTTCGTCGCCTGCATATTTGTGTATCTATTGTTCTATCTTTCTTGTCTTCTACTTTTGGTGGAATGCATATGTATGAGTAAATCCTCAATTAGAGGTCATCCGCTTGATTTGGCAATTTGAATTTTGTTTGCAGTTATGTAATATGTAAAAAAAATGATTAATTTCATATAATTGTTTGAAATCTAGTGGAATTATAATTTTTTTAAAACTTTAAAATTTGCATATTTTGCCAAATTGTATATATCTGCTCTAAATTTAAAAATTTTATATAACTTTTTTAATATTGTCAAATTTCATTTTTTTTATTGAAATTTTAAAAAATAAATATTTTTCTTGTATTATTAGATATATTATAAAAATTTCATCACGTGTAGATTTATCGTTAGAATGATAAATATTTAATGAATATATATTATTTAATGTCATTTAAATTGAAGTAAGAAGACGAAAATATTTATAATTTGATTAAAGAAGACTTTGGTAGTTAAATATTATTATAAAAAACTCTCTTGTTTCTTTAAGAGGTCCATCTCAAATTAAATTTTGAACCAAATATATAAAATATTTATTTTGCTATGATATAGTTTAAACCCATTTCAATTCGATCTCAAATTAAATTTAAACTCAAGATATAAAATTATATATTTGCTTTTAATCTACTTAAAACATGTTTGGGTCTGATCTTCATTACAACTAAAATTCAATCTAGACCAAATTTGGGGCTTGATATAAACAAAATATGGAATCTGTTTTTATTTATGTTCTCTATTATACTAATCTACACTCAATTGGGGGTATTTTTATTTTTCACTTTAGCATAAACGATGTTAAATAATAAATATTTTTATATATTATTGATTCTAATGATAAATTTACACCCAAAATTTTTTCTCAATGTACCCAATAATTCAAAAAATAATTTTTTTAAATTTTGGAGGAAAATATACAAATTAAAAAAATTTTAAGGTGTTATTATGTAATTTTTAAAATTTAAAGACAAATATCTAATTTGACAAAATTTCAAAGAGTTATATACAAATTTTTAAATTTAAAAGAAAAATATGTAATTTAGTAAAATTTCAAGGAGTTATATGTAATTGGCCCAAAAAATATTTAAAAAGATGAAAATGTAGTAATATCCTTGTTTTCCCTATGATCAACTCCTTTAGTCCAAATTAAATCATTTATAAGTATTTACCACATGTTTTTTTTTTCTAATGATTTAAAAGAAACAGTAAAATAGTGAAAATAGTGGCTTGTTAAACCAGAAAAAACCAGCCCTTAAATATAAAAAATAGGGGGTTATATATAATTATGAAAACTTTAAAAATTACGTGTAATTTATTTATTTTTATACGTAAAAAAACTCTTTTTATTACTGAAAAGTTGAAAAATAGCCACGGAAGGCAAAACATTTATTCCATTGCCGGGATTTGAACCCGGGTCGCCTGGGTGAAAGCCAGGTATCCTAACCGGACTAGACGACAATGGACTGACGACAAAGTGTGAAACTTATTATAATATATCATTAAATAATCTGAAACACCAGCCTCAAAAAAGCCGAAATCATTCCACACCAACTGCAACCGAAATCTTTTTTAAGAATAACAAAAAAAAAAAAGGATCATTTTAGATTTCACTAGTGGCAGATATGATTTCCTTTGCCATGCTTCCTGCCCTTTTTCTTTCTTTTCTGAAGCGCCATGAGTGGTACAATGCCCACAGAGCTGATCATGGCAAGCATGGCACAAAGCGCGCACGACGCCAAACACATCAGCGCCTGCAAGAGAAGACCTTTTGTTTCTTTTCTCTTTAGTATCCGATATTGCAATGCTTTTCATGCACAGCAACGTGTACATCATCTGCTCAGTCCTCTTTTCTCTTCTCCTTGTCTTCTTCTTCTTCTTCTTCCTCTGTCAAATCCATGCGCCAGTAATTCTGAAATTTAGCTGCAAGGTTCATTGTCAGTGAATTTCACATGAATTCCAAAAGCTCCACCATTTTTTTAACCAATATCAGTACCTCTAAAAGTCCAGTGCTAAAGTGGCAAAAAGATCATGAAATGCACACAAAAATCAAAATCCCACATGCTCCAACCACAATGATTTAGTACACAGATAGGAGAAAAGCTTCATCCATAATAATGACGCAGCTTTTGTCCATTTGTCCCCTCACAGCACCACATCACGATCCACTGTGATGCATCTGCATGCAAGAACAATGAGCACCAGACTCTCATGAGCCATGAAAGAACTTGTTCCATGGAAAGCAAAAAAGAACTAGTCAAAAGGCGAAGTTGAAGGAATGTGTTTGGTGCCTCTGAGTGATTGTGTTTTGTGGGGATTTTTCTTTAGCTTTTGCTTTCCCGTCAATTATGAAAAAAAAAATTGTATTTGGAAAACCAGCTCCACGTGAGATCTCTCACAATCCTAAGATTCTTATTTAAAGCAAGTTCTTTTATCTTGTCTTCTTGGCACCATTGGCATGTGACCCCAACCATTCCATCTCAGTAAAAGAATCTGAATTTTTTTTATTTTCTTCTTTTTCAAGCTTTTTTTAAAAACCCCACCGTTTGTCTTTCTTCCACTGTTCATGTGTTTGGACTTGCAACCTGAAAAATGGTACCAATGAAGAAAAGGTGGCTCATTTTGAACACCAGACAAGCCCATACATGCATAAATCTATATAATGGCTTAGAGAGAAACCCTACTCTGGTTTTCAAGATTGAGAGAGAGAGAGAGAGAGAGAGAGTTATCCAAATGCAAGACAGTGCTCTCATTTCTAGAAGAGGCCTTGGATCTTCTGTTGTCCTTCTTCTGTTGGGGACTTGGGCAATGGGGAAATAAACAACTAAGTCTACAGTGAAGTATTTGGGCCAAGGTTCCCTCTCTTCTATGTCATGCGACACGTGACAGGGGCATTCTTAGAAACTCCACAAGTTTATTGTTAATATGTATGGGGGTATTTTGGGAAGAGTCAAGTGAACTATAAGTGTAGTTTGTTGGGGAGAGTCAAAAGAGTATTAAATCGAAATAATATAGTAAATCGGATATCAAACCATTTCAAAAGCCTAAGTTTATAAGATATAGATTTTTTTTATTATATATATTAGACTTTGTCTATCTAATATTCAATATAAAACTAATTCATTACACCTGATATTATAATAATATCTCTTTTTAGGTAGGATTTGATGACATTAATTTTAATACTATTAATTAAGAATTCTTTTATTCGACCAGTTCTACCGCGTGATCTATACTAATGAATTTTTGTCTCATTTTTTGATTTTTTAAGAGAGACTAATATGCGACTCAATTCAGTCACATTATTACGGTAAAGTTCAGTATTAAGAATTTACACAATTTCAAACCTAAAGCTCTGATACTATTTGTTGGAGGAGTCGAAAGAATATCGAATCGAAATAATATTGTGAGTCGGATAGCAAACCATACCAAAAACTTAAACTCATGGGATATGAATATTTTTCACTATATATATTAAATTTTATCTACCCAATATTTAATATAAAACTAATTCATAACACCTAATATTATAATATATAATAAATATTAGGATAATAAAAAACAATCGTCTATATGTCTATTATAAGTGAACTGCATATATATATCTACCTCAATAAAAGCCTATGCCATTGAATTTCAATTGCCACTTAACTAGCTCGTTATTGTTTTTCCTTAAACAATCGCATAAATAAACTCTCATGTAGATATTTAGATAATTTGGTTAAGTATTTTATAAGGCTGCCAATACCATTTTATCTACGCATTTTGACTATCTTTAGATTTATAACCCATTTAATGAAGGATTAAGATATACTCGCCAACAAATGGTTCAAACCATGGTGGTAGCATAATCCTCGTGACATTGTGCAGGGGCATCCTGGGAAGAGTAAGACAGGGGCATTCAGGGAATCTTTGTCCTATAAAGGAGAGAGGCATCTGTTCCGTTTTTCTTCTGCTAATCTCTTCGATCCCAATAGCGTTCAAAGAGAAAGGAAGAGCTAGAAAAAGCAGAGAGAGAGAGAGAACGTCTCCGTGGTGAAAAGTGGTTGTAGCCCCACCTCAAAGGCCTCACTTTGATTCATTTCTTCTGGGTTTTTTTTGGATTAAAATGCTCCAGAGCAACGCATCATTTGAGTATGTTATCCCTCCTTCCATTTGTTCCCTCCATGCTTGACATAAGAGCTTGGTTCAATCATTGGGGACCGAAACCAGAGGAAAGAGAGATCTTAAGAAGAATGGAAGCTGTGGGAGGTCGAATATGCTTAAATCGAGTGCTGGGTAAGTGTTTCTGGGGTTTTTTTGTGGAAAATTGACTGCTTGTTAGTCTAGTGCTCTGGTGTTATGAATGCAAAAATTGAACTTTCGGGACACTTTATTTAGTTTTGCATTTTGTTTTCTTTCAGGTTTTTAGTCTTGTGCAACAAATGTCTGAGCTTTTGGAGAATGCACATTGCTAGTTGAAGTGCTATTTCAACCAATTTATATGATTTTTGCTTCTTTAATTAAGAACTAGGGTTCCGAAGATGACAGACTTTAGGGCTAGAAGGATAGAAGCAGGGCAGACCAAGATTAGGAATGTGCCAATTGCTGTAACACCAGAAGGGTTCTGGTGTTGCCCTTCTCCTGTTGTGCTTCAGAAAACCCTAAAGAACCAAAGCAACCAAGGCAAGCATAAGCAGGTTCCACCCCCACCAAAATCCTCCCTTCAAAAGACACCAACTGAGAAGAAACCACTTCCTACACAATCAAGATCTAGAGCCACTTCTGAGGATCAGAGAAATTTGACTTCTGATGCAGCAAACATGGGTTCTGAAAGGAAGACAAAACTGGAAAACCAGCAACAGCGAAAGATATCTGTTGGCTTTGGTCAGCCGGAGACTAGCGATTTGAAGGTGATTTTGTCAGGAAAGGAGGGGATTGCTGTGCAGATGAGTGTTCATCGCAATATTCTTGCAGAACACAGCATATTCTTTGCAGAGAAACTTTCGAGACAGTCGCCAGTTGTGCCTGTTGAAATAGGAGAGTGTGATGATATGGAAATCTATGTCGAAACTGTGGGTTTGATGTACTGCAAAGAAGTGAAACAGAGATTGATCAAGCAAAGTGTTCCACGTGTACTCCGCATATTAAAGGTATCTTCAAATTTGAATGTTTCCTAACATATTGGATTTTAATCATGATTTTTTTCACACTTTGTATGTATCCTTCTTGTTGCCCAAACTACATTCCATATTGCACTCTTGATGTCTGACTCTCTTCTTTAGTTTTAGTTTTGCAATTTTAAGTTTTATTTTTGTTATGGAGCTTTCGCTCTTCCTTTTGATGCTCCTAACACAGAATGAAGGCACTTTCAATTGCAAAAATACCTTCTTTTCTACATTAGTTTTAATTCACAACTTAATTTGAGTTTTCATGTGCATCACCCTTCTCCCTCATGTATATAATTTTCCACCACAAAAACTCCTAAACTGTTTAATTTATTCCATCAGCCTATATAATCTGCTGGATCCAATGTTTTTTTTTTTTTGTGTTCTAACTGGAGTAGAACATTGCGGGAACACTTTCTGCTTTGGTTTCAAGTATGTTGGATGAAGCATGAGATTAAATGGATGCAAGGAAAAACTGTGATGCTTTATTTTGAGATGTTGTTTTTGGATCTAATATACTATTCTTATAAGTAACAGAACAACCCTGCCATGAGTGCTTCAGAACAGATAAATTTATGAGTAATTTTTGAGAAAGCCTAAGAATGCTTCTATTAACTTGGCAAGGCAGGTGGTCTGAAACTCTCCTCTTATGAAAATCACTACTAGCTTGCGTTTTTATTGGCATATATTGGTGAATATGGTGAATCTGAAACTAAAAATGGTGATGCTAAGTTTTGCTTAGCAATTAATTTGTCCATCGATGAATGAATTTCCATTAATATTGATGGTGCTATAGTAACTTTTTTCTTCCATTATTATACACTGTGATAATTGAAAATTAATTTTTTCTGCAGGCTGCAGAATCACTTGGGTTTAATGCATGCATAAAATCGTGCTTGGAGTACTTGGAAGCAGTTCCTTGGGTTGGAGAAGAAGAAGACAGTGTAGTGTCTTCATTGCGACATCTCCCAAGCAATAATTTCAGAGTCAGTCCTTTACTGAGACGAGTATCTTCTGACATCTCCAATCCTCCTAATGACACACTAACTCGCATTCTGGAGCTTGTTCTTAAAAGCAATGAGGATAGAGGACGGCGAGGGATGAAATCTTTGGTGCTAAAGCTCCTACGAGAAAACAGCCTTTTAATAAACAACTCAGCAGACATATGCATTGAAACATTGTACACTTCGTGTCAGAGCTGCTTACACACACTATTGTTTCTGTTCAAACAAGCATCTGAACCTGGGTTTTCAGATAAATCTTTTGATAGTAGAGATCCTATTAGGCAGCAGTTAACTTTGCAAGTAGATAATCTCTTATGGCTGATTGAGATTTTGGCTGACAGGCATGTAGCAGATGAGTTTGCAGTAATGTGGGCCAGTCAGGATGAGTTGGCCACATTACACCCAAAGCTGCCAATTGCATCTCGGCATGTAATTAGCCGCATTACTGCTAGGCTCTTCATTGGGATTGGGAGAGGAGAGATGCTTCCCTCGAAGGACACACGGCAACTGCTGCTAAACGTATGGCTGCAGCCGCTGATTGATGACTATAACTGGTTACAGCACAGCTGCAGGTCATTTGATAGGAAGGTTGTGGAGGAGGGGATCGGACGGACAATTCTTACTCTTCCTTTGGAAGACCAGCAGACTATCTTACTCTCATGGTTGGGTAGTTTCTTGAAGGTTGGTGACAACTGCCCAAACCTTCAGAGAGCTTTCGAGGTCTGGTGGCGGAGAACTTTCATAAGGCCTTATGTGGAGCATCAAGGGAGCTTACTGCAGTCTGATAGCAACTGACTTGGAATGGGATGGAGGGAGAAAGATCAAGTGTTTGTAGTATATTGTTTCTGACAGAAGTGGAAAGATTTTCATGATGGCAATAGAGATCAATCTGTAGAAGGTCCAATGACAAAATGTGTTACTTTTGCTTTTTGTTTGTAGACGCTGCAGGAAAATGGAAGAGCTGATGAAAGTCAGTGATGATGGTAGGGATTTTATCAGTGTTGAAAGATTGGAGGGGAAGTCTTGTTCTTCTATTGTAATGTTTTGGTTGTGAAGATAGCAACAGGATGGCACTTTTTGTTGCACCTAAAAGGGGTCATCAATCAAGATTTTGTGATCATTAATTGCCACCAATGCAATTGTATCTTCATCTTGTGTTTCTAAGAAGTTAAAATTCAACAAGCTCTTGGTTCTTTCTGGTTGTGTTTCCTTTAATGTGTGAGTGGTGTATTTATCTTTGTTGAGATGTATCTCATATTAAGAGGTATCATAAGCCAGGTATTTAATATTCAGCCGTGTCAGTCTTTCGCTCTGGAAAATGCTGGAGGGGACATTTGTCTATCTGTATTATCTTATTTGTGACAGGTGAGTCTGCTGTATTACAATTTTTGCAAAATGAAGTTCAGAGTGACGGATATAACCACTCTCTGTGCAGGGAGACTGTTAGTCAAATGTGGTCAGGTTTGAGGGCGAGCTGATGCATCTACCTACAGCTGAATGGAGGTAATTTTTGTTCCAAAAATGTTTAAAATTTAAATTTTCTCAGGCTTTCTACTTCTACAAATAGCTAGTTACAGCTCAAGATGCCTATAATTTTCCTATTCTATGTTTAAGAAGTTATATTTGGGGATCATACATCCAATAAACTGTTAAAAGTTTCTGGAAATGTATATGTATTCACTTTGCACATGCAAAAAATGCAGTGCCATGAAGCAAGTAATGCTACTTCTTCTGTTCTCTGTTGGACTGTAACAGGAAATTAGGTACTCTGGTAGATATCACAGATCTTGTTTACTTTTTCCTTTTCCCCAGTTGTGCTGCATTATTTCCCACTTGGAAGTCAGCGGAAGAGCTCTTCACCATAAAATTGAACAGATGCTTTTCTTTTGTGATTTAAGGGATTACAGATGACCACCATAAAGGAACTCTATTATTTTTAAGTAGCATTTGTATTAATTCCATTTTTTTTCAAGCTTGTAGAATATTTTATGATGCTAAGCTGCATAGAACCTAAAACGTTTAGACAAAAACTACACCATCTATTACCAAAAAATGTGTTGCACTGAGAGTAGGGATTGGCATCTATTACCCTAAAATTCAAGAATAATACAACAAGGCTCCCCTTTTCTGTCCAAATACAAATCATTGTAATCTTAAACTTTTTTCCTACATTTTAAGCTTCTAGTGCAAAACCCTTCCTCACCATATACCAAATGTATTGCTGATCTATGATTTTTTTAGCTTTTCATATTACAGTCATCTTCCCAAGTATTAGAAATTTTTTAGTTGCTTACCTTGTACCGATTTATTTTCTTGGAATCAGAAGGAACTAGGAGTCTATTGCAAATAAAAGATGAGAGGGTTGGGCAACTTGCTCAAGAAATGGATATATGGGTGGTTCAAGGAAGAGAAAAAGAGATTCAACTGTAAAGTTGGTTTCAATTATAAAATAATTTCAAATAACAAATCAAGTAGATTAAAATATGAACGAAGCGTTTGCTATAGTTGTTGCAAATATAGGAAGGCATAGGAAGTTGCTTAGAATTGAGGGGTTACTCCACAAATCACAAAGATTTCAAGGAGGAAAATGCAAAACGTAGGCTACCTTGTGCACATTATCAATGTGAGTCTGAGGTGAAGATAAGCATATGTTATGATTGATCTAAAAGGGCTGTATTTGGACTTCCAATAAAACTATTAACATCTTACAAAAATTCTGCAACTGTCAATTTGATGTGGACCAGGCAGTTATGGTCCTGAATTTTGACAAGCTTGCTCCATATGAAGTTGTGGTCATCTTATGCCATTGTCATCAGCACCACCACCTTGTTTTCTCTTCTCTTATCTTCAAATATTGATGGGGGATGTTTTTCTGTGACAAAGTTCTCAGCAGAGGATATATCAGAGCTCATGGGTGGGGACCGGAAGTTTGATATCTTGGCTGTTGGATTGCAAGAGGCTCCGAGGCATGACATTGCAGGGTTGCTGCAAGAAGCCCTGGCTGATACTCACAGACAAAAACTTACCAGATAGAAAAAATGGAAATGGGGGAAAGTTTGGCTTTTCTGTCGTCCTGAAAATTTTCTAATTCCCAATCAACCCCTCTGGAATGATACACAATAACCAAAACTTTTGATGCATCATGCATAAAATTCTGAAGGTATAGAAACAATAGATTTTCAGAGTTTAAAACAATTTGAATGCTTAGCTTAGCTCTAATCAGATGTGTCTCTATATTCCACATGGTGCTTTTTCCTTGATAGGAGTCATAGGAGTAGGAACCTGTTAAGGCCTCATATTTAGAGAGTTCTAGCCCACTATTAAAGTTAGTTGGAATGTGGTTCAATCATATCCATGTCTTGGTTGATTTGTTCTTTTCCAGTTGATTAAGCTAACCGCCGACTATCAATAAGCAAAGTTGATCCACTTTTGATGGGCTGTGCAATGAGAGCTTAGAATTTGCAGGCACATGGCACTGCTAGAATCGAAGATTAGCTGTATATGTTCCTCAAGTATATTTTTGATTTTTCTAACTACATGAGTTTTAAATGACTACTATCTCAAACTCATGATATGCCACAGGAGCAAATTTGCAGAATAGGTTGAAGACAGATAAATATGGGAATATTTGCAACGGTATTCTTGACTTGTTTCAGAATATTTTCAGTTTTTAAGTTTGAAAATATGAAAATTACTCATATTAGTGTGCCAAGGCTGTCTTAATTTCTTTATCAGTAAAACAACTGTATAGTAATTGTAAGATTCTCGTTTCTTGTGATTTTCTAGTCTTCTAGAGGAGGCGACCATGCAATCTTTGCAGCTATTTCTCGTTCGTTCCAATACATCAGAACCATTTATAAAAGGTAAGTCAAAGCACATACAACCATTTCCTCACAGGACAACAGTTTTTCCACTCTTTTTTTACTTTTCTAATTTTTCAGACTATTTTACGTAAAGCATATCATGTCAGGGCCATATTTGCAAAGTAAGACTCCAAAAAGCTATAAAAGGTTATGTTGCAAGTGTACCCTCGTCTTTCTTCGTGGCAAAATCAACCTTGTAATTGAGAGTAATGAATATCTACAAGCGATAATATTTATGTGAAGGGTATATGCACAGATAGAGGTCTTGGCAGTATATAGAAGCAGATGACATTTTTTCGTGTCTATAATTTTTTACTACAATTTCTATTCTAAATCTGCTAGCTATGCCACCATAATGCGACAAAAAATACACAAAGTTCATGGAGCATTTGTTACAGAAGCTTACAGCCTCTCTGTTGCTATTGCAGCTTCTAATTGACAAAGGTCAACTTCTACAAGAAGCTGAAAGAGAAATATTCAGCGGTTATTGTGAGGGGACCCTATCATTCAAGGCCACATACAAATATAACGTCGGAAGCAGCAACTATGATACCATCCACAAGGTATTTCTAGTTGGAGTTTATTGCATATAACCCCCTCAGATCTTGTTGAACTGCACATCAGCACCTGCATTCTTTGCAATCGTATACAAGCCCTTAAAATCTTTGCCATCATTGGACGAAGACTCTTTAAGCTAAAACTCACCACAACAACTTGAAAGAATATTCTCCAAAGACTATTGATTTGATACCTTGGGTTAGGATTTAAAGCTATTTGAAATATTGACCTTAACCTTGGTTATTAGAGGGTTAAAAGGTTAAAGACACAAAAGATTAAAGAAAGCTTGAAGCCGTAGGGTAGGCAATGTGTTGTTTTCAGATTTTGTAAGCAAGAAAGTAGAAAATGCATGGACAGAGCTTCTGATGCTCTTAGGTTTGATAACATCATTTTGTCATGATTTTCAGATATGCATGCACTAGCGACAAAGTTTGAAGAGCTTATATAGAATATGTGAACCAGTTTGTAACTCAAGCTGATTTTAGGGTCTTATATGTGATGAACTCTCTTTAAAAATTTGATTTCTTTTACCTCATGAATGAATTAATTTTTTGTGTGTTTTTTTTTTTCAGATTAGGGTACCCTCATGGACTGATAGGATCTTTTTCAAGGTAGAAAGTGATTCTGGCATTGATGCAGTTCTGCACTCTTATGAATCCATAAATCGGATTAAAAGCTCAGATCATAAACCAGTCAAAGCTCATCTATGTTTGAAAGTAAACGCTGCATAGCTGATCCTATTTCTTCGAATTACTTCAGTACCCCCAATAAATTCTTCCTTTCAAGGAGGCATTTTTTAATGAGGTTTCGTTTTGCATTTTCCTATCCATGGATACGTAATCAATTACATTCATTAGAACAGCTTTCATTAGTTCTCTGCACCTATCCTTTTTTTCGATTCTAGTTTTTTTTAAAAAAAATCAAACCTTTTCAAATCTCAAATAAAAATTTGGCTCAAGATTACTCAATTTTAATTCCAGGATTTCTCTGAATTTGGAAGTTAACACTCGGTAGGTTTCCATACCAAGACTCAATTCGATCAAGTTCGCAACATTTACCAATTTCGCCATATCGCTCCCCAGGAAAAAGGTTATACTATTTTTTTTCTTGTATCTTGTATGTGATACATACCTAATTGAAATTTAATCTTCACGTATTATGGATTGGTGTAGATAAACTTAGTACACCAATCCCATTCCATTGTTTTTAGGATAAAAGAAAAAAGTAGTTCAAATTGTCGCTACAAAAAAAAATTTTGTTGGCGGTTATTTTTCGGCAACTGGAAAAAGGCTGAAAGTTGTTGGCAGTTGTCTGGTGGCTGTTAAAATGCCGATAATTACCAATTCTTGAAATGCCCGAAATTATCGGTCTATTATTCTTACTAATGTTGTGTAAGTTACCACTGATCCACTAGTTGGAGTAGCAATCAAACACCCAAAAATATAAGATGTTGGTTTTTGTATTTTAGATGTTTTAAAGATTTTTTTAGTAATTTTTCCTAATTTTTCCTTTTCACTTGTGTTGTTATGTTTGTTCGTCCTGCACTTGTTTATAGCATTAACTTTTTTTTGTTTGCATTGGAATTTAATTTTTATTTATAAATGATATGTTGGTCATGGATAAAATTCTATCCCATAATAGCACAATGGATAAAAGTTGGATCAAAATAAAAAATCGATTAGACTAAAGATATATTGCAATAGTTTGTGCATTTTTTGAATATACTTACATGAACAAAAGTATTGATTAAGTGATAAGATATCGATGTATTAATTATGTATATATGTACAATCGGATAAAAAAAAAGTTTTTGAACATGTAATAGTGAGAGGATAGAGTCTGTCATATACTAATTGAATTTTTCATGGAGACGAGATATGGTATCAACACAGAATGAAGCATAGTTAGGTTGCAGAGTCAACTGAAGTGTATAATAAAGATGGAGATGATATTGAATATTTATTGTACAAGGCATTTGGTGCTGTAAGTGGAGAAATACCGACAAAAATTTTTATGAAAAATAATATGAAGTTTTTTAAATTATTGAATAAAACTAATAAAGAATTGTACCCTATATGCAAGAACTTTACATTCTTATTTTCATAATGTCCTTGTTGATCGTGAAAGCTAAGTATCGATAGAGTAATAAATCTTTCAGCATCTTATTAGAGACTTTGAAGAATATATTCCACGAGATTATTTCATTTTTATGTTCTTATTACGAGACTTTGAATATTGTAAAAGACTTAAAGATTGGGTATAAAAAGATTCATTTTTGTGCAAATCAATATATGTTTTATAGGAATAAAAGTGAGTCAGATATATATTACAACTATTATAAATCACTACGACACAAGTAATTAAAAAGTAATGCTGATGTTGATAGTTAGAAAATGTAGAATATACCAATGAAAGTGGTAAGATACTTTTTTTTGAAGTTGAGATTACAACAACTTTTATGTCAAAAAAAAATATCTCTCCACATGAGATGGAATGTTAAGGGTTGTTTAGCAAATGGAGCACTTTGATATCCAGCGGGTTGTATGACTTGGAAGGATTTTGATAATAAGTATCTCAACTTTGCAATAAATTATCACAATGTAAGGTTGGGGTTAGATTCAGATGGGTTTAATCCCTTCAAAATAATGAGTATATCACACAACACATAACCCATTATTCTAATTCTCTATAATTTATCTTTATAATTATATATGAAACAATCGCCATTCATCATATCTATATCTATCAAGGGACTGAAGGGGCCAAAAATTGACATAAACATATATTTATAATTATTGATAGTAGAATTAAAAGACCTATGGGAACCAAGTGTACCAACATATGATGCTAGTAGAAAAGAAATATTTTGTATGCATATAGCATTGATGTGGAATATTAGTGATTTTTCTGCATATGCATATCTATCTGATTATATGACGAGAGGACAGAAGACTTGTCCAGTATGTACAGATCATAAGTTTCAGTTATACAAGTCATTAGTCGATGGGACATACGAGTATGGTCTTTCTCTCTCTAGGCAATCCGAAAAGAATATACTGAATGAAATGATTGGTGTGATAAATGACTTGGAAACTCAAAAAAGGAGAAAGATCGGAGGGGCTATAGGTGACACGATGAGATATAAGATAAATTGAAAAAAAAAATATAAGCATGTTCTTTACCTTGTCGTACTGGAGCACATTGTCAATCTGACATAATCTTGATATCATACATATTTTTAAAAAAATTCTCGGTAATGTGGTGTGAACATTGTTGGGAATGCTAAAGTCAAAAGATAATTTGAATGCACAATTAAATCTAAAAGTTATTGGCATAAGGAAAGCACTCATCCACAAGGTAGAGGTAGTAAAACTTATATATTCCAGCTTCATTTACCATGATCAAACAAGAGAATGATATATTTCTTAATATTCTTAAGAATATCAAAGTACCTGATAGTTACGTATCAAATATTTCAAGATGTATGAATGTGAAGGATCAGATGATATCTAGTTCGAAAAGTCATGATTATCATATACTTATACAACAAATATTACCAATCACAATCAAGATATGTCTTCTGAAAATTATACCTAAAACACTTATTGAAATCAGTAGTATCTTTATGAAATTATATGCAAAAAAATAGATGACATTCTTACTTTGATGGGTTACAACAAAGGGTTATCGTTGCTTTATGCCAGCTCGAACAAATTTTTTCACTTTCATTCTTTGATATTATAGAACATCTGCATGTCCATTTAGTGGAGGAGACGACAATAGTTGGCCATGTGCAATATCGGTCAATGTATCTAATAGAAAAGTGAACTTTTATAACTCCATACCTGAATTAAATTTTACATGGAAACATATATATACCCATGAACTAATGTATATTATCATACATTAGGTACCTTTTGAATTTTAAAAATTATGTGCAAAATCAAACTCATTCAGAAGAATCAATAGTAGAAGAGTATTTAACTGAAAAATATATAACATTTTGAATGAGTTATATAAATGAGTTTCAAATTAATTTTTGTTCATATTCTCAAAATTATGAGGGTGAATCCAACTTTAGGGTAGGACGATAAATTGGGTCATTACCTGAGGTGCATTACCTATATGAGATTGCGTAGACTCAAGCTCATCATTATGTGCTCTTCAATCTTGACACGTCAACACCTATTGCAAGTAAGTGATGGTTTGCAATTACTCACTATAAAATTTCTAGAAAGCACTTAAAAATCATGCTATATTTTATGAGTGTTGTAGAGCACACTTGCAAATAATAAAGGTGAATCAATGACGTAGAGGATAGAAATATAAAAGGGACAAAATTCATAATGAAGTATTCTCCAAATGGTTTAGAGATCATGTAAGTACATATCACATACTCTTCTTTTTTGATTGAAGCTTAAGACTATGTCAAAATAATCAATGATTCGTATTTCTAGGTTGTCAATTTAGAAGGAAACGGTCATGGAGTACATGTACTGAATGAGATCTTTTCGTTAGTTATCGGACTAGACAAGTGGACGAGGAGATATTTGAGATACCTTATTAATGGATTTAGGTTTTCGCACAAAAAGTCGAGAGATAAATTAATAGATACAAAATAGTGGTGTTATCTTAAAAGTAATAATGAAAAGTTTCTCAAACCGAAAGGATATGCATTTCATATCTGAAGATGTCACATTTTATGGGATCATAACAGACATTTTTGAGCTCTGATACAACAACGAACTTAAGTTCATATTGTTTCAGTATGATTGGGCGGACAATAATGTTGGAATGAAAACAAATGATTTTGATTTCAAACTAGTAAATTTTAACTACTTGATGTATAAGTACAATCGACATTCTGATGAGCTATATATTTTGGCTTGCCAAACTCATTAGGTATTTTATGTACAAGATCTTATACAATGCGAATGACATGTGATTGTTGAGATAACTCTTAGAAAGTATATTGATACACTTAATGAGGATTTTATTGATGTAAACAATAAAAATCTAATGACAGAACCATGTAACACTCAATAATATGAGGAATGTGATATCAAAAATATAAGGGTAGACATCGAAGGTCTATTTATTGACATTCCTCTTTTTTATTCAGTGCAATTGTGTACAGAACAAAATGAAAAAAATTAATTTATTAGTGATGAATCTGAAATGGATAAGGAGAACAACTCCTTTGGGGATAATGATGATCATAACATTAATATTGACGATGATGATTTTATGTCCGATAAAAACGAGCCTTAAAGTAAGGGTTAGCCTAATTTCTTATGCTTTTATATTACTATGTACATATCATATTATACTGATCATATTATACATAATATATAATTATCAGCCTTATTTCTTACAATTGTATATTAATATGTTAAATATTTTGCTGCATTGATCTGCAGGTTAAAATGATTTGACCATAAAGACATATTGGGACTATTCAGGCCGCACTTAACAATATGGAAATGGAGAAACCAGTGTTAGAGATTCAGTTCTCAATGAGTGGTGGTTCAAATTAAGATTCTAGCGAAGATAACATACCTTCCTTACACCATAGAGTGGAGAATTAGGACATAGACCATGGGTTTGAAATTTCTTCCATTAAATTCATGCATTTTCATTAAATTCATTATGCGGTACATATATATATTTATGTATTTTCATTTTAACATTCGAGTGATGCAACTTCTGTTAAACAATGTGAGCTTAACAAACTTGTTGGTGTTTGGGGTACAGAGGGATACAGGTTGAAATTGATCAGCAACCGATATGACCAAATAATCGGGCCTAATTTGGAAAAATTCTCTAGCTAATTAGGCATCCTAGTAAAGGATGGTAATAAATTGCTATTGACTTATACTGATTAGTAAGTAATATCAAAGGTGAACAAATAGATGATTTAGCAAGATATCAAAGTAAAATGTCTACCATGCTACGATTTTTTTCCTATTTATATATTTGTATGTTAACAAATTGGTATTTTACTTCACAGACAAATACAAACTTAGAGGATAATTGCAAAAAATCCATAATACAATTGTTGGATAAGAGATGACATGATTGGAAAATGAATATGAAGAGAATGTATTTTTACAGCATTCAAGAACCAACTAGAGTAACTTCCGTGTCTTGCCCATTGCCCAGGGTTAAGCTGAGTCAGTGGCCTCTTCTGGTGGCATTAACAGAGCTCTGATGTTCAGGTATCTCTTGTATCTTTTATTGATCCATTTGTAAAATGTCGTACATATTAACCTATTAAACTAATTACATCCTTTTTGTTTTTTAGGCAAAAAATTGAAAGATCGTAAAAAAATAGAAGATAGATCATTCTTTGGATTGCAAGGGCTATGCTAACTTGAGAGTCAAATTATTTTGATAGTTATACATAACATTGATATATATTATTATATATTCTTATATAATATACCAACGAATTTGTCTTTTATTATACTTTTCATAGGTGAAGAAGCAGTTTGGTTCCTAGTCTTCAAACCTTAAGGTGTTTTTTACTTCCCATACAAAAAAAGATGGACAACCAATCGATAGGGCATCTGCATAAGCAATAGTAAGAATATCTGCATAATGTATTTTCATGTTTTATTCATTTGACTTATCTGCTTATGTTTTTAACTGTGTATAGACCCAAATTGAACAAATGGAACAAGTGCTACTAAATGACTCTCAATCGGATATTGTAGCTCACAATGAGACTCATGCTAAAGTATTGGACATGAGAGACATGGATGACTACAGACTTTCAGATTGGGACTCACATTCACACATGTTTCCGGGGGTACCTCTAAGGGGCTCGTGGCAGATATCACTATACAAATACTGAAATAGATGCGCTTGTACACATATGGGTACAAGAACAAGTAGAAGCACGTGTTAGTTCTCTTCAAGAGACAATAGCTTGGCTGCAGAGTGTTTTCGCAATTTTAGAGGTTCGTTTTGACGATGGACACACTATGACCTCCATGGTATTTATTGTCATTTAATTAAACTTCTTTATTTGTTATATTTTGTTATTTCACATGACATAACATATGTATAAAAATATACAGGTTTTGGACATAACAAATCAATAAGAAACTGATCAGAGATCCAGTATATGGACAAGCTGCGAAGGAAATCCATATCCTTCTCCGTTACCTCATGAGGTAATCATGAAAAGCTACGTTGTAATATGCACTTCTATTTTGTGCATTACAATATTATTCGCTCTTGTTTCTCCATAGGGACATTAGAGTTAGTCTACCATCCGCAGTTATATTTGAAGGCGTTAGATATACTATAACCATGACTGTTTATCCATCCCATTTGTGCTATGCATATAACTTATTTATCCATTCCAATTTTTAATTTTTTTTAAAATTTTTCAAAATATTATGTAATTTGTTAAATATAGGATATTTACCAAAAAAAAAATTTATTTTTAGGTTTATTAGGGCTTGTTCGGCATTTTTATACAAAACGTTGGGAATTTTTTCGCTGTTTTCGAAAATCTCTGAATTTTCCTGACGTTTTTTTGAGAAGTGCCAAGAATTTTTTCAGTGTTTTATTCCTAAAATGTCAGAAAAGTTAACTTTTGTTGACTTTTTAAAAATGCTATATAAAATGTCAACAAAAGGTTTTTCTGACATTTAAAAAATGCCAAGAATTTTTGTGATTTTTCTATTACCGACGTTTAATAAACGCCAAAAAAAAATACTCGAAATCTTTTGTCGATATTTTTTAGATTATTAAGGGCATTTTTAAAATGCTAACAAAACATTCTTTTCTTACCAAAATCTATTTTGAGTTAAATTAAAGAATAATTCTTAACACCAAGTGATTATAATTAGTATTTGTAGTGACTAACAAAACAAAACAAAAGAAACTTGGATTTTTCTCAAGTGACATGTAAATGCAATATCTCTAACAGGATGGGAAAATTTTGTCTTCCCTTTCAAAGAACTGTACTGTAATATCCCCATGGGATTTGTTTGTAATGAAGTGAAAGAAATCAAGGAGCTTGCCGTAGATATTGAAATGTCAAGGTATTATACATAATGCTGAATGATTTGAAGCAATTATTTGCAATCAATCAAAGTGGTGCTGAACTTCTGACCCTCTAGCATTTTCTGATCTCTGTACAATTGAACTCTTTATTGAGTTTATATATATATTCAAGTACACGAAACGCTTGTCTGCTCCCTCAACTTTCCACAGCAAGAACCTGTATTTTACAGGATAACTGGTATTCCATAATTCATGCTTACAAAGGTCTATATATATACTTGACATGTTAATGCACGCAAAATGCACTAGCATTCCAAAAACCCTAGCTCATCATCTGGTGGAACTCATGGAAGTCAAGCTCACCATTGCCATCAATATCGTAAGCTCTGATCATGGCCTCACACTCTAGGACTGACCGTTTGTGCCCTAGCTGCCTCAACACCTTCTGCACCCCCTTTGCCGTGATCCTACCTGATCCCTTCACCAACTCAAAAGCTTCAAAAGCTTTCTTCATCTCCTCCTCCTGCTCTCCCTCTTCCATCAATGCCAAGAAGTCCCCAAACTCAATCTCATCAATCGCAGACTGAACTACTTCGCCTTTCACATCCTCCCCCATGGTCGTGAAGAAGCTCCTCAACTCCTCGGGGGATATCTTCCCATCGTTATTGCTGTCAAAGTGGCGGAAGACTTCCCGGAGTTCCTCCGCCCTTGACTTGCTCTTGAAGCTCAGATGTGGCACGGCTACTGAGGCACGGGCCGACTGGCAAAGTGGTGATTGGGTTAGCTTGAAGTTCTTCTGGAAGAGCCACTTCGATGGGTTGAAGATAGCTAAGTTAGGCATTGTTTGGCTTGAACAGATAACCAAGTTTATGTTCTCTCTCTCTACACATGTAAAGAAAGAGACTGGATTTTGATATGATGACTGATGAAAGCTTGAAGTAGACGTTGGGATAAATTATAATGGAAGATTTGCGTGGGTGCTGTGCTAGTGCCTAGGAAGTTTCCTGGGAGTTTCATGAAAGGACAAAGATAGTCATGACATGGACTTCTTATCTGTTTTTGAGTGTGAAGTTTCATAATTGTTATGACATAGCTGTTGGGTTTGCATATTTTCAAACTGTGCAAATGCCAAAACATCAGGGTATGCCTCTTTTCACAAGAAAGCGGTTCTAGAAGTCAGGTCAAAAAATCCTTGCCATAACTAAAAGGACTCTGCACAAATGCATGATTATCATTATTAATAAACAAACATTTCTGTAACAAGAAGAGAGCATACATCTTTGCAGATTCACAACAAGAGGTCTGATGAGGAGGCCACATGAAGTATTAAAATTCAACAGCAATGCAATTTTATTTTTGAACATCAAAGCAAGAATAATTCTATACTAATAGCTTTTGTTGCAATATCTATTTAACTGAAAAGTAAACATGAAGCCAAAACTTATGAACATTATTTTTTTTTTTTTCGCTATTTACAGCACTATATGAACAGAGATTTGCATGCATAACCTGACAAAGAAAGAATTTCCCAATTCTGAAACTTTGATCCTTTCACAAGTTTCGTATAGGTTCATAGCTCAGCATCTTGAAAAATCAACAAGAGCTGATCTTTCCTCTTAAGCCTCAAGTTAAAATCCTTCAGAAAACCTCATGTATAACAAGCTAAATATGTTGAAGTAACCAGTCAGCCCAGAATTTTTCACAAGAAATATCCTTGATGCTGATCCTCTGAAAGTTGCATTTACTGCTGAATCTAGATAATTTAGCTAAGGCAATTCTCCAGAAATAGCATCATCTGAATCTAGAAGCTCAGGTATTTTGTTAAGCAGACGATTCAGCTCCTCCCGAAATTCAAGCTTGGCTCGATTTGACTTTCCTCCTATTGCCACCGTTGTTCCATCTTGCAAGGCCCATACCTGGTTTATTCAAAAGTAAGACCCTAAAGGAGGCTAATGATGCAACACAAGAAAATATTCAAGTAAAGAGGAGTGGGTACTTGTGAATGGGATAAATAGCTAATGCAAGCTGTGAACATCAAAGAACCGAAACCAGCATAAACAACAGGCACCCCTGGATCAGTCTGGAATGGGAAGAGACAACCCATGCATCAGTACTGCACAATACCTTTGAAAAGGAAAAATTTAAGCTCTCACCTTCAAATCAAGACCGGTACTACCAATTGCATCTTCAATGACAATTTTCACCCCATCAACTTCTATTGGAAGTCTCGAGCTGGGACGGCGAACTCCAGCAAATTTTCCTTCTTGATTGTACACAACAATCGATTGCATATCACGAGCAAGCATAGAACTGAAATATCAAATGAAATAATCATTGTTGATTGCCCATACAGTTATCTAAAAAAATGAAAGCAGTGCAAAGAATAGAAAACCATACATTCCCTTTACATTAGCTGAATCAGTATCTCCAACTGGCAAGAATGTCCCATAAAGCTTCTTGTCACCTTTTGTCTTTAGAGAAGCCATTGGCAGATTGAAAGGACCCTCGCCATCCTTTGAGATTTGGAGTGCTGAGATACCCCAGTCAGTCTGATAGATTGTAATTCCTCCATATCTAAGAGGATTATTAACACTAATTGTTTGCCTCAGCACTTCTTTCCCATCAAGGCTAAATAGTGAAAGATCAGTGTGGAATTGGGAAACCTAATAAAGGATATCAGAGAAACATAAAACAGGTTATTTAGGAAACTAACATCAACTAAAAGAATAAATATCATCTTGAATATCATCTTGAATTTAATGGTCACCTTATGTATGACACGCAGAATGAATTATTTCCAAAAAAGGGATTACAAAAACCTCAAAAAATCGGGGATGTTTGGCAATAGAACAGTACTCATGAACCAGGATAACTCAATTTATACTAATTTTATTCAAAATTTTCCCAATTTAATTTCATTGCCAAGGCACATAGGATTGGAAAGACAGCAATTTGTATTAGCTACCAATACAAGACCAGGCAAGCACCTTTTGTATTAACCATTACCTCGCCACTATCATAGTAATCCATATAGAATCTGTTAACATGGATTTCAGTGTTGAAAGCTTCTGATGGAGTGGAAAGAAATCCAGTAGGATTCATCACATCTCCAACAACAAAATTCAATCCCTGGGGAACATTGACTGAACCTCGAAAGCTGCCAGTAGCACTAAAAGTTCCTCCTGCCATGATCAAAAGCATAGCCAAATGCACACCAATGGGGGCAAATCGACCAGCTAGCCCCTTGAAGGCAAACAAACAAGGCCCCTTTACAAATACCTAAAACAAACAAATGGCAAAAGTATAGAGATATATCATGCTTGAAGTCAGAAAATCTTCAAAGGTTCCAAAAATTGCAAGTAATAGAATTAAACCCAGAATTAAAATGAAACAAGAAACACAATGATTTGCCTTCGTGCTTCCTTTACAGAACATCAACTGTACGACAAGGATACAGTGTTTTCATGTGACAATTGCATTTATATGCTTTTGAAAGGGTAACTCTGCTTTATATACTTTTGCATATTTGTGTCCTTTTGTAGGGTTCCAATGTTCTAGCTGTAAACTAGTATAATTTCTGTATGCTCCCTGAGTTTCCATTTATCATTTGATTTGGCAGTACACTCTTTTATGTTTATGTCATTGATTTCATATTAGAAATCTTTTAGGCCCTGTTTGGTTTGGGTTCATCTCATTTTTTAGCCAGACTACCTAATTTCGATTTGAACTACAATTGAACTAGAGACACTATTGTAAAATGAGATCATCTTGTTTTTCAGCCTCAAACCAAACAGGGCCTTAGACGTTTAATAGTATAATACCATAGGCTATCATATGAAGCTAAATAAAATATTAATTTAACAATTACTTGAAGACTATACAGGGTCATAAGTATAAGCCTCCAGTATATCTTGCAAGAAGCAAATGCATGTCAACAAAACTAAGAAAGCACCACAAAACCCAAACTTCCTAGACAAATTAGATAGATGTTTATTAACCTCATATCCTGAACCCATCAAAATGATGCCAAGGTCCTGAATTGATGCGCATGGAAGGGAGTCAGAAACTTCAAGTTTGCGAATGGACTCCGCTGAGTGCATAAAAGACCATCTGCACATTTCCTCTAGTTCAACAATGAAACCTTGAAATAATGAAAGCACATACAAAGAGACATCAGACCTTCTAGCGACTTTGACCATAGGTATCTGGGTTGTGTATGTGCAGGCCATGAGTGATGCAGCAAGAAGAACCAACATGCCAAGGAAAGCAGGAGAGCTGAACATGTGATCAAATCCGAGGGCAAGCACCAATCTCCAGGATACAAATCCAAACACAGGATGATCTTCTGGATATTTCTGGAAGTAGTAGTCCGGTGCCTCCCCCTGATCAATAACTGTGGCTACAGAGTATCGAAAGCAAAAGCCACAAATATTTGTTAGGAATTAAGTGGTCTGAAAATTGCATGCGTGTAAATTAAGCAGAAAGTATTATGTATGAAAGAAAGTGCTTTGCTTCTGAGACATAGTTAAAGCAGAAAAAAAAAGGTTTGAATCGTATGATCTTTACTGAAGTATTAAAAAATCACACCAATATGTTCAGAGTTAATTCCCAAGATTTAGTTTAGAAAAGCTCAAGTAACAATTGGACTCCCTTCATATACCTTCTTTACCTTGCAAACTTCCAACAAAGGTTCCTCACATAATACTTTTATCTGAAAATCCAATTTAAACACGTTCATCAATGCAGTAGACAATAGAAAACCTAGAACATAATTCCATGCATCTTACAGTGCCTTTCATGACATCAGTGACCAAACAACTATGGTTCCTATACTCCACAATTATATGAATACAAAACTAACCTGATTCTTGTATCACGCCTATTCAGTAACTAACTGAAAAGGTTAGGATCAACTAAATTTCATCAAAATTATTGGCCTCGCTTAAGCAAACACCACTAATGGGCCTCTCACCAAATTTTGGCAATCAAAAAGAGCTTTTTGAAAGCACAGAAAAAAAAATATATTAACTTCCTTTGTGGCATTTGGCATTGCTCAGTCCGTCGAGTAACATGGACTGTCCCTTATTGGTCGAAAGATTGCTGTCAGTCAGAAACAGTGAAGCTATTACAACAAATGATCTCAACACAATTTTACCACGAGGGGCTAATCGAAGGCAGCGAGTGAGGGGTCTCACTGGAAGATCAAACCAAAAATGAAAAAAAAAAAAAAAAAAAAAAAAAAAAAAAAAGCAGCATACCGAGAGCCATAAGGGAAGCAATGATGAACATCTCTCCAAGAGCCAATGGCAGGTTGGAGAGAAGAGCCAGGAGCCTCTTGGGCACCTTTTGCAAGAAACCCCATGAAGGAACCCTCCGACCCTGCGCGACTCTGTGGTTCTGCTCTGAAACCGGGGGAGCTGCATCAAAAAGAAGAATCTTTTTCTTGCTCTTGCCGGGCAAGGCCTCGCCTTTGGTCCTCAGCTTGGCATTGGCTCCCAAAACGGGGTGGGCTCTGGAGAATGCGAGGAATGGCGAGTTTAGGAGAGCTCTGGAGATTGGAAATAGGGTTTTGGTGGGGATGAGAAGAGAAGAAGACATTTGCTTGCTCGGAGCTGAGTGGAACTGAATGGACAGAGGAGAACCTGTGGATTAGCTGGTTTTGTTGGATAAGATATTTCCAAAGGTTTAAATTTCTGTTTTGCTTTTGGTTTTGATTTCTATTGCAAGATGTTCCGCGTAGGCAAAACAGGTTGGAGATCCAACGCGAGGTGTTATGCGGGGGCGCCCCCGAGTTTTTATCAAAAAAAGCACTTATTATAATTTTAAAAAAATTACTCAACTTATTTATTATTTAATAAAAAATTACTTATTTTATATTATAAATTTATAAAAAATTACATCGATTAAAATGTTAAAAAATATTTTATTTTATTTTTATTACGAAAATTAATAAATTAATTAATATAAAAGATTAAAATTTTTATTTTTTTTATTTTACACACTAGTTTATAATTATCAAATAATCAATTTAACAAACTGAATTTTTAATTTTTAATTTCATAAAATCAGACAACAAATCTCTTATAAAATAGAATAAATTAAGTTATTTTTTTTATCATTTTTATATTTATTTTAAATTAAAATAAAAAATAATTTAGATTTTTTGTATAAAAATAAATTAGCAAAATTGAATTGAAATATAATATTTTTAAAATTTTAAGTGAGAAATTTTTTTATAAATTTATAGTACGAGACGATTTGTTACTAATAATAAGATGAGTGATTTTTTATAAATTCACAATAAAATAAGTAGTTACATGCAAAAAACTATTAAAATTAATGGCAAAAAATTTGCCTTTATAACCTTTTATCTTATATATTTAAATACCAATTAATTAATAAGATAAAAATTGGCCGACATTTTAATTATTTAATAAATCTTTAGACATATCACAAATTAGCAACGAGCAAGAGAACTGAAAATTCGGTACATCCAAAATTATGTAAACTGATTTGAGAATTATAGCAAAAAATTGAATTTTAAAGTAAGCTGATATGATTTTGATTTTTTATTTTTATACGATCAAAAAATCAGTTTCGCTTATTAATAAACTGAAATTGTAACTATTTTATTAAATATATTATTCACATATATTTAAATATAATATATTAAAATTTAATTTCATATATTATAATGCCATAAAAATTATTTTATAGTTTATATTAAAATTTTAAATTTTATAATATAAAATATAATTTTTTAAAATTAATTTTAAAAAAATTTGGTATATCGATTTAGAATTGATCTAAAATCAGCTTAGAACCATAATAAAAAATTTGATTCTCAACTCAAATTAGTACAATTTCAATTTTAAGATTCTTAAGAACCTAATTTTAATTTAAAAAATTTTAAAATTAGTATATTTTATCAATTTTGCTCGCTCTTACAATAAAGTTATTTAGTTATTTGTTCTACTTTAAAAATTATAAGTTTTATAGGCCAGCTAAATATTGAAATTTGTAAATTTTATAAATTTCAACCCTTTCACAAAATTAAGTTTTGTTTGGTTCGCGTCAAACTCATTATTCTCACATAATATGTAAACAATAACTTAGGCGATCTAAAAATAATTAGATTTTTTTTTTTATAACAAGGAGTTAAAGCTTTAAAAAATAAATTAAAAGTGAGATTGTTTTTATCCACTTTTCGATATTATTTGGTAACATGTTAATAAAAAAGTAGCCGAATTAAGTATTTTTTACTAAAAAATTAATATTAATTATTTTACACTATTATTAAATTAAATTATTATAAAAAATAATTAATTTTTTTGATTTTAAATTATTATAGGATCAATTTTGTTAAAAAATTAATCTAAAAAATAATTCACTAGCTTTAATCTTAACGTTAATCTTAATTTTAGCCGATTACCAAATCCACCTTCGGTGTTTAATTATTTTAAAGTAATTTTTTGAAAGTTAGTTTACCTTGGACAACTTTTTATCCAAAAATTGAAAAATAAAATAAATTTTACTTTTATATTTTTGTAAAATAATGTCTTAAAAAATTTAATAAATTTTAAATTATAATAAATATTAATAATATTTTTTTAAAAGATATTTATAAAAAATATATAATAAAATAATATTTTATATATTAAGAATTATACTTTTAATAAATATGTTTAAAAAGTATATTTTTTATATTGTTATTCACTTCGGAACGAGATTGTTATTATTCATATATTTATTCAGTTTAGGAAAAATGTTTGGCAATTGAAACGGGTTGTCTGGCTTATAGTGCTAGTAGCATACTAGCAGACTAGCAGTAGTAGTCTAAACTCTTTTTTTACAAAAATATACATACTGTTGGTCTATTCTAACTACTGCTGCCTATTAGTCTGCTGCATTACCACTGCATAAGTGCATACTGCTATTGCTTGATTTGCTTCTATTTTGGTGATATTGTCTTTTAAGCTTTTAAAAAACCATTTGAATTGTTATAACTTGCAAAAATTCAGTAGTTGTATTTACTTGTAATTCAATATTATTTCTTTATTTTTTGGTAAAAAACAATGATTGCTAACTTACTATTATAATATTACTGTCACAGAAAATTCATAATTTAAAATTAGTATACCGATTTTAGAATCGATTTAGAACCAGAACCGAAAAATCGGTCCTTGATACGGTTCCGATTCTTAATTTTTTAAGAACCGAAATTCAATTTCAGTTCCAAAATGAGCAAAACCGGTTCGGTTACCCCTGCTGTCTGCGATCACTAGTGATTTTGGAATTAACCTCCAGCATTTATTGTATTTGCAAAAGCCTCCTCCCTTTTCATAGTATTTAAAGAAATCAAGATGCATGAAACACCGATTTTGGGAGAAACAGTGGATTATTACATATAGAGACGGAGACTCGTTTCACGGTATAAACTTTTTCTGTTTCTAGAAAACTCGGGTTTAAAAATAAATAAAATTCATTGAATGGTTTTTCTATAAAAAATCTCTCTTTATGGATGGCTTCAATAAAAAAAAATTCAATAAACAGCATAAAAGCATAAGCTAAAAAGGAAATAATTTTTTTTTAAAAAAAAAAGATAAATTGAACGCAGTGTTCGCACGCAAGTCAAACGAGTCGGGACGAGGCCAAGTTCCACTTTTCACACGAAACACGAACCCAAACACAAATATAGGCCCATTGTCCTCTTGCCGTCAAGCCGCCACTTTCGTCGTGTTCCTCCTCGGCCGGAAGGCGCAGCTGAGGCTCCGGGAAAACAGCAGGCTCGAGCCAACCCGGACTTCGTCCCGGAAATTACAAGGGCCCTCCTCGTCGATCCTTCCGACGGCGACGCTCTGGCTCCTGCGAACCGGGGCACGGTGGCTAAGGGAAACGGCGCGGATGAGCTGCCGGAGGTCTTCGTCCTCTTCGGAGAGAGTCCGGTGTTGGGAGAAGGAGAAGCTGCGAGAGGCGAGGGGGGCAGGGCAGCCCATGGCCATAGGGGACGCGGCCGGCGCACCTCGTCATGCTGTTAACGTAGAAGTCGCAGGCACGGCCGAGAGCCCGGAAGGGAGCTCGCATGAGTCTGCTCATCTTGCTTGTGCCCTTGCTCATTCTTGGAGTGAGAAGAAAGAGAAGAGAATTGGAGGGTTTGGGAGAAGGAAGAGGGAGGGGGAAATATATAGAAGAAGGGCGAAGAAGGAAGATGAAAGCGGAAGGGTAGGGCTTTGTTAAAATAGGCAACGAGAAAATAAAGAGTTTCTTCTGTTTTTTTTTTTTTTGGCGACCAAATCGAGAAGCGCCGTATTAATATCAAGACTAAAATTAGTAAACAATTTCTACACATTAATATTTTTAATTAATATTAATTTTTTTAAAAAAAAATCAAAAATCATGTTTCATCCTTAACCCTCATCCGTTACCAAATGGAGTCGAAATGTATTGAGGGTTTGGTGTTCATGGGCCAATGGGCAGGCTGGCCCGCAAACCCGTTTTGAAATAAAAATTGAAGAAATTGAGAAAAATCGGACTCAATGGACAACAAAATGCAAAGTAGTATCATGGCAACTGAATGGAGGGTTTGTTATTTAATACACGAGAGTCTTTTTTTAAAATATTGAAAAATAATATTTATAATTAGCATATGAAGTGATTTGTCATCAATGATTTTTTATTACACGAGATTAGATTATAACGAAGATGATCTCACACAAAAAAAAATATATATCTAATAGTCCTATTTTGTCCATTTTTTTCATAACATAATATGCGATGCAATCTGTCAGTATATTGGGGTTATTGGTGGAATAATTTCTTTAGAAATTTATCTACTTTTGTGGCCACAGCAAATTCAAATGGGCTTGGGCCCGACGGCCCGTAGTGGCCCGTTTATAGTAGATAACGCGGTAGTTGTGTGTTATTATTGGATGGGAATCAACGGCGGCTCTCTGCGGGAGCCTTTTGTTTTTTCAACAAATGAGGCTGAGTTTTGGGCCATGCTTGAAACGAGCTACTCTCTTTTTCAACTCAAATCGATCCAATCAACCCGAAAACTGCCACGTTACCGATCCGAAAATGACTCGATCTTATCCCATTCGAGTCCGAATCCGTTTCGCACATTGCAAGTGAAAATATCAAATTTTTGTGTTTCCTCGATAAATTATTTCGAAGCATTTTCTCGTAATCAAACGCGATGAAATTAAAAATTAATTTTATTTATTTATTTATATATATATATTATCCGCTTATAAGAAATCGATTCGTTCCGAGCCAAAATATTTTTCTTTTTTTTTTTTTTCGTGAGTTTTATGTGGCGACTTATTTTGGATTCCGAATTGAGATTGTGGCCGACACGTTCGCCTGACGAAGAGATCCAAAGTCGCAGGAGTCTAATCAAGATAAGCTCATGATTAGGGCTGACACAGGTGCAGTCCGGAGCCGGCATGGGCGGCCCAAAAGTCAATCCCCGTCGGCTTGACCCGGATTGAATGTCATTAAGCCCACTAATTTTTATATTAAATTTATTTATAATTCATACTATGTTTATTAAAATCTATTAAGATTTATTGATATTGATATTTATTATTTTTAATGACATATTAAAATCGTATCTAAAAATAAATCAAAAATATTCTTATTGGTAAAGTAATATCTAAATGGACTCCCAACATATTTTTAACAAAATTTTTTAAATAAATTTAAATTTTAACATTTATTGAATATTTTGGACGAATTATAAACGAGTTTTTAGCAATTTCGGCTTGTAAATCCAATGGACCCTCGGATCGTTGATAGCGCAATACATGATTAACATTGTAAAAGCATAATTTAATAATTAGAATAATTTTTTTTTAGAAAAAATGGTTATAATAAGTCGAATTTTGGATCAAATATTCGGAGGGAGGAGTGATTTGGACCTCAATCGGATTGCCTGCTGGACCAAACAATGTCTGAATTATTACATTTTAGCCACAACATAAAAAAAATCAGCGGTAGGTCATTATTCTGTGACTTTTCCCAAAAAAAAAATTTCGTATAAAATCCAAATCTGTAAGAATTACGAATAATTCCTTGATAAAATATTATTACATATAACATCTTTTTTTAGAGCACGTGTCTTTCTTGGTTTAATAATTTTTTTAAGTAAATTATGACTGTTTGTAAATTAACATTAAATGTTTCTTAAGTCTTCTTTTGAGTAAAAACTATTTCTTAATCTTAAGATTGGGCGCCTAAATGTTTTTCTTAAGCTAAAACGGATCTTAGCCCACAAAATCAGAACTCATAATGGATCGATTTCAATTTGGTTACCGCCCGGCCAACCAAATGGTAGTTTGTAGGTAGCACGAGTTACTTCTTCTTTCCGAACTTATAGAATTAAGGGAATCTGCAGAATCCCCGAGTTCCACTGCACCACTGGACTCGGTAGAATTTGCGAGATACATGATGGAAGAGAGTTATTCATTTCCCAGTTACATGAGTTTCGACATGGTTGACATCAAGTTCACTACTCAAACCATCGAATAATCCGCATTTAATCTCAATCCAAACGATCCCACGATAATAAGATTGTAACTCGCAGTAAAATGCGGGGAAAATTGTAAGTTCGGAAGTCAACTTACTATTGAATCCAGAAACTAGCCGTGAAGGAAAAGCAAGGTACAGGCCCCCAGAACTCGAAAACAACCGAGGAAAAGAAAAGAGGACTTCCGCGGCCACTTGCAAACAATTCAAGGGGCTAAAGCCCAAGGTTTGAAGCCGTAATATTTGTGTTCTCGATGACTCGATCATTTGGGTGTGAAGTGCGGAAAAACGGTAAGTGCCGTAAGTCCTTCTCTCAAGTCTTGCTTGTAATTCTCTGCAAAAAAGCGCTTAGTTGCAGTGAATTATCGCGCAAAATGGAAGCATAAATGATCGGTTTTTCTACTCAATTCGAGCACAGAAGGTAACATTTGAAGTGTATCGGAAGTGATACTTCTCATTTGTTCGAATCAACAAAGAACATATTAAAAAAAAATAATAATAAACACATCACGTTTTTAATTTTCCACCACAAATTCCTGAGATCGAATTTAAAAACACAATAATTCAAAAAAAACCAGAAAAAAATCTATATAATCAGAGCCCTTTTATTCCTCCATATCTCGCACACGATGCAACACAAAAGCAGCAGAGTAGTACTAATAGCATACAATCCAAGGGCTCACATCCAATCTATATTATAGTTTTCTCATACCAGCTCAACAGTATCCAACACAATGCTTCTTGCAGTCAATTGAACAGCCGCCGCCGCCGCCGCCGCCGCCGCCGTTCCTGCTGGAGTGGCTGTAAGAGTGGAAGCACTTCGCCGGACAAGTCACGCGCTTCTTGTAGCAAGGCCCGCGCTCCGTGCAGACCACGCTCGGCCGCATCACGCCGTGGTGACTGTACCCTCCACCAGTACCGCCGTACCCGCCGCCGTATCCGCCGCCGTATCCGCCGCCGTACCCTCCACCCCACCCGTTGCCGGCGCCGTCGACACCTGGGAAGCTGCCGAAGCCGAAGAAGCCGGGTGCGTGGTTGTTCTCTTCGGTGCGACGGCGTTGGTCGGAGGAGAGATCGCGGGCGGCGGATATGGAGAGGAAGGAGGAGAGAAGGAGGAGCAGGAGGATAGAGCGCTTGTTCATGGCTAGGGTTTTTTTAGGGTTTTCGAGCTGGTGGATCGCCTTTTATTTGGTTAGCGGATGAAGAGGGAGGAGAGATTGTTCGGTAACCGCTAAATGAACGAACGAGTTGACACGGCAATAATAAATGTGATTGTGGTATATTAACTGTTCAATTAATGCTTTTACAAGATTTCGATGTTACTTGAATTAATTGCACTAAAAAGTTATATTAATGACCGAAAAACAAAAAAATGCCTTCCATGGGCAGTCTGGTCGTTTTACGCTAAAAGAAATAGACAAAAGTGCTTTGGAAGGTGCACATGTGATTGAGGGATAATGTAACCATGTATTTGTCAAAAAAAAAAAATTCTAAGATCGGAAAAAATGGGGGTCGATTTGGTGGTCGATTAAGCGGTTGCCGCAAGGTATCCTGAGATCAAATGAAGGGAAAGTTTGCAGGGCGGTGGAGAGGGCAATGGCCTTTAAAGTGGGTCGTGTCCATGTTAAGATTTTGTGCTACTTTTATTATTGTGTCGGTCCAAAATTGCCTGCTATTTCGATTTCGGTTTTGATTTGAGTCGCAAATGCCGAGATACAATATTTTAATTGAAATATTGAAGATTTTTTTAACTGTAAAATAGAGAAAATATTTTTTATTTCAATTAAAAAAATAATATCAGATTTTATGGATAAATGAGGTTGGAGAGAGAATTTTTGCGTATCAATAAAAAGTCAAGAAGTCTATGAAGTCATTCACACGGCTTTTTTCATTACGCTGACTCTTTTTAAGCGCTTTGCTTGTTCGTTTTTTCTCCGCGAGCATCGAGTCTCGCTCTCCATCTGCCATTCAAGTCAAAAAAAGCATCCCAAGTGCTTGTCTTTGATTCGCTTTATTTAGAGATATTTTCTTTTACCCCCTTGAATGTTCTGGTATTCTCAAATGACTCTTTTCAGATCGTTTACAAGTATTCCTCCAGAACAGGGGTTTTTTTTAGAAATAAGCAAACAAGAAACGTGATGATACTTCGGATGCGACGTTAGAGACAATTTTGGAATATCTGAAGTATGAAGGGGTTAGATAGAAAATTTTGTGTCCAAAGTTGCCGACAAAGAAGGCCGAAAAATGCGGAGAAGACTAGAAAAATAATGCCTCCACCTCGACATGATACGATATATTATTCTATGCCCTACTCCAATTGACAAAGGTTAGAATCTGGCTAAGTAGAGAGGAGCCGTTTGGATCAATTTTGGGATCAATTCGATCAATTATGAAAAGTTGAAAAAATTAGTTGAATTAATAATTTCGATATTTGGATATATTTTTATAATAAAGAAAAAAAATTATCAATTTAGTTAATTTTGTGAATTCGGTTATTTAGAATGTAAATAAAATTTAACGAATTCCGTCAATTTTTTAATTTTCGGTGTTTAATTAGATTTGAAAATGGAGATATGATCACCCAATTCTTAATAGATAATATTACCCCTATTTTAAAATATTTTTTATAATTAATTCTAAAATAAATATAGATATTAAATTAGAAAATTAATTAATAAATTTAAAATATTCTTAGATTTACTTCATAAAAAAAATTACTTCTAAACTATTAAACGTTATAAATAAATAAAAATAATTTCATTTTGATGACTTTTCTTTATTTCTTTTCAAACCAAACAGCTTCTAAATTGGGTCGAGTTGTCTAAAATTGTTTGGGTTTTGGGTTCCCCAAGTTCCGGGTGCCAAACGCACCCTAATCGAGTCCCGCAATTACCCTACTGGTGTGTTTGTTTCGATTCTCGGAATCGAGAATTAGGGGAATGGAGGGAATTGAGAGCCAATTCCCTCCATTCTCGTGTTTGTTTCGATTCCCAGAAACCGGAATCGAGGAAATCCTTCGATTCCTGTTTTTTTTTCCCCGGCCAAATCGAGCGGAATACACCATTTCCCCGGGAAATCGACTGTGGTTTCCTCTATTTTCCCCGTGATTTCTCTGCCTTTTCCCACGATTCCAGAGCTCATGTTCAGAGCTCGTGATTTCCAGCCGGCCGAGTTCTCAGAGCTCGTGATTTCCAGCTGGCCGAGTTCAGAACTCGTGATTCATGAGCTTCTCCATCGTTCCGACGGCTGCCCCGATTGTGCCCCGACCGTTGCCCCAACCAGCGCCCCGATCAACGGCAGAACCCAAGATCGAATTGTTGCACCGAAGTGCCGGAGCACCGATCTGCAGGTGAGCTCGTGATTCCAGAGCTCATGAGTTCAAAGCTCGTGGTTTCCAACTTGCTGAGTTCAGAGCTCGTGACTTGTGAGCTTCTCCATCGCCCCGACGGTTGCCCCGATTGTGCCCCGACCACTGCCTCGACTGCGCCCCCATGGAAATTGGTGGTTTCCGTGGTTGATTTGGTTGGATTTTGAGGGATTAGGGTTTTTGCTTGCTAGAATTTTGTATATTTTGGTTTAATCTCGGGGTAGATTTTGGGAATATGAATGTTTGTTTCATATAATTTTTCAGTTATTTGTTAAAATCATCCTTCTTTCAGCAATAAAAATGTCAATTTCTGATCTGGTAGTTCGATCATGTTATGGAATTGTCGTGGAGCAGGGAATGATGAATTGCTATGTATTATCAGAGACCTCATTGCTATGCATGATCCAATGATCTTAGTTGAGACCAAGATGAGTGGTGAGAAAGCGGAGAGGAATAAGCTAGCCTGTCTTCGACTGCGGTTTCAATGACATATTAGGATGGGAGGTTGAAAAGCTGTTACAGAATATTCTACCATATGTAGGATTGATCGTATTGGAAACCTCATTTTAGGAAAATTTGTAATTGATTATAATAAGTTATTTACTCTTTTTTGTTTTTTTGATTTTTAAAATATTATATTTTTAATTTTTAATATATAATAATTTTTATATTTTTTCTAATTATAAAATAAAAAAATGAAAAAAAAAAAAAAAACTTATTTATATAAAATAATAATAATTAGTTAACATAGTTCTATCATTACAAATTTTTAAATTAAATTTATTATATTTCTGTATTAATTTATATATAAATTAAATATTTTTTTATATGCTAATTCTCAATTCGCTACCTCAACCAACTATAAAAATTTAACAACTTATGAAATTAATCAATTATTCTATTTATCAAACGAAATTTAAAATTTAAGAATTTACCAATTTCATTTTCTAAAATAAATACTTATCCAAACGCTATAATCCTTTGATTCCTTTAATTCTCCAAAATAATTCAATTCCAATAATTCTACTATTCCTAAATCCGGAATTCAACCAAACGCCCTACATTCACAAATCAGCCTGAAAATTTTGCCAGCCGGAATCTCTGCATCAGGCGATGGATCCCCTCTTCGTGCTGCGCGACTACGCCGTGCGCGGCGAGCTTGACAAGGTCACCCGCTCCGGTGACGAGTTCTACTTCGGCGGCTCTGACTACTCCGTCCCCTGCTACGCCGACACTGCCTACCGCTCCAAGCACGGCTCCCTCTACTGCCTCGAGACTCTCCTCTTCTTCCTCCGCCACCATCATCTGAAGCACACCGACTACCTCCAGTCTGCCTGCGTCTCCGGCGTCCCCGCCATCACCCTTCCCGACTGCAAGCCCCTCCTTGACTACCTGCTTGGTCGCGTCTCCTCTTCCAACGCCGTCGATCCCCTCTTACGAGCGCTCGGGATGACGACCGTTGCCGGGGATGGTGACGATCGCTGCTCGGGAAGGAGATGAGCGCTCGAGATGACGACCGCTGCTCGGGACGGGGACGACGATCGTTCGCGCGGGGGCGACGATCGCTAGGGACGGGGCACCCGACGATTGCTCGGGTGACAGGAACGAAAGCCGAATTCTCGATTCCGGCCCAGACTGAGAGAATTACTGTTATGACGTGGTGTTGGACCATTCGATTTCGGTCCAAATTGCAAATTTCTCTTTTTTCGACCCGAATTTAAAGCAGTAATTTAAAATTATTGAAATTAAGAATTCACCTAATTTTATATTTTCTTTTAACATTCAAACAGTCGAATTGAATCTCTAATTTTTTTAATTTAATCAATTCAGCCAATAATTTAATCAATTCAGCCAATTCGAGCCGTTTCTAAACAGCCCAGGGTAGAATTTGGCTGAGTTCACGAGATATTTTTCTCATTGTCTGGAGTTTCCTAGCAAAGTTTCATTTAACCACAAGCAAAGATAAGTATCATATCTAACAAGAAACACATGGAATCCTTGTATTGGGGAACCAACGCAATAAATTAAAAGCTGTCATCTAATTTGTAGAGTTACTGCATATCAAAATTAAGAAATATGAAGATAAGCATAGAGTAAGATTCTCAAAGGCAAAACAAACTTACAATCAATATTAAGATAGAGCCACAAAAAAGAGCATTTTTCTTTTCTAGTATTCCATTCCATCTACGAATGCCACCACTCGAATATATTTTGTTGTTTATAAATTGACCGTCACCAAAACAATCAGCATCAACTCTCTCTGCTCTTACATCCTACAAGGTTAACTCATGCCAGCAACCACTCCCTTCCCCTCAAGGGGCATCTCACGCTTCCACATCCCATGCTTCTGTCCTAGCCACCAGCAATCCCGGCTGGCCTCATGCAGCTCAGGGATCAACAGGGCAACCTCATGCTTTTGTGGCAGTGTGGCAGGTGCCTTCTTCACATCACTGGACAGGTGCTCCTGCATCAGCATAAAAACCAACGATGAGCAGGGTGCGAGGCTGAGTACCAGAAGTGGACTCTCAGGAAATCTCAAGAGGAACATAGGTTAGTATAACCAGTCCTTGTATTATGATAAGAAGAGGAATAAGGCTCATCTAGCCCGACCAATACGCTGCCCCTGTATCATGCTAATCACAATCCAAATCCACCCCAATATTTTCTGTAAAATCCTTTGTTCTTCAATCAGTTTCATTAGACTGTTGAAACATAAGGCTGCACTTTTAGCTCACGAGAAGAACATCTTCATGACTTGTCAAAAGGACAAAAAAAGAGCTGATCTCCATAAGGGCGAGGAAAAGTAATTACTGAAATCCAACTCATAAAAAATAATGTGAAGTACTCTTGTTTTAAACTTATGTGAAAAATGGACATTATTCATTATGTTTCGATAAGCAAACCCTAGTGAAGCTTAAGCAAACATTATCCAAACAGGACAATGAAATTTGGTGCATGAGCAGAGTATAGCTATATGAAGTAAAAAATGATCTCCATCTTATGCTCATCAAAGATCAAACATTTTGGAGTTTTGCAAAATCAAAAAATCAATAAAAATATATGATCAATTTGCGATGCTTTCAAGCAAATATCAATGCATAATAAAGTACGCAATAGAAGCAACAGAACCTAAAAAAATTTTCCAAGATACAGATCTACTGTTGATCATTAAAAAGCAATTGATTAAAAACAAAGAATTTCAAACCAAACATTACAACAACATATTATGTAAGCAAATATCAATACAACATTCATCCAGTGTTTTAATCTATATTTCGTCAACATGTAGGCTCATCTGTACAAGAAAATGAGTTCAAATATTATGCCAACATGCAAAGCAAATAAATATGTTAACTTTTTCTATTTCACCAGCATTAACATAGGCATCCAAGTAAGAACAATTTCAAGCATTACATATTAAAAAAAGCTTTGAAACTAACAATGTACGTTAAAAAAAATTTCTAACCATACCAGAGTAACCACAACCAAAAACACAATAAGTTGATACAGAGTACTATCCGCATTGAATAGTAATATTTAGGTGCTCATATTCTATGGGAGTCTTTCATGCCAAATGAGATTAATGGCATTCAGAACGAGGAATTTTGTTTAATCATTGCACCATGAGCTCTCAAACAAAAGGCCATTTTCAACTAAAATTTTTTTTTATTGAAGCTAACTAAGTGAAATTTCACAAATGTCATCAAACTAATGCAACAGGAAACACAAAATACTAAAAAAAATAAAAACTTTTACATTGAGGGTGCTCATATTCTATATGTGTACAGGAGTCTGTCATGCCAAGATTCATGGCATTCAGAACGAGGAATTTGGATTAATCATCGCACCATAAGCATCACAATACAATACAAATCAAAATTTTCAATAAAAAATAGTCAATCAAATCTAAACAAGTGAGAGATTGTTCAAAAAAGAGTTCTTGTTTAACCATAGATGAATTGTTTGTTGAAAAAGCACCAAATTTTTTGGCTGAAAAATCAGAGTTTTCAGATGATCCGAGGCTTGGACACGCACAAAAAGATCATCAATTTTGGTCCTCGAAACAATAGAATCAGAGTCGAGAAACGCAATCAGTCGTCACAACCGAGATCGAGATTTAGAAAAAAACCTCAAAAAGAAGAGATTTTGGAGAAATGTAGAGGCGAGCGTAACCCCAACCCGCAGAATTCAAGGCGAATTAGAGCTTTGAGGCGCCTGCGGTCGATCTGGGAAGCGGCAGGAATACCCTGAATCAGCGATCCGAGACTCGAATTGAAGACCGCCGCTTCCGTCGAAGAAAAGAGAGAAGAAGGCAAAATTATCGAGAAAAATCGATGGACAAGGGGAAATCCGAGCGATCAGAAAGCAAACTGCGGCGCGATTTGGAAGAGGAAGACAGACCCCAGACCTGAGGCGTTAAATTGAGGCTATTTGTCTTGAGATCTGATTTCTATTGCTGATCCCGAGTCAAGTAGTTTGATTGCTCCGTGAACTCCTCGAGATTTGCAGATTAGCATCTCAAAATAACGACAATTAGATTTCCGAAGCTAATGACTTGTTTGGTTTAATTCTAAATTAAAGAAATTAGAAGCCTATTTTTTTAATTTCGGTATTTTGTTTGACTTCAAAATTTAAAATTAAGAAAATTGGATAAAATTTTTTTTCTCTTAATTCCAGTTTTGAATTTCCCTTTTTGGACCGGAATTCATCCAAATTCCATGGAAATGGAGTCGGTCCCACGTGTTTGCCCTTTCTCAAATCCTGGCGAGGAATTCACCGTTTCCTCATTTTCAAACCCCAGTTCCCGGTTTCGATCTCCCCGAGCCCTCGTGAGGTCTTCTTCTTTCCCACTTTTTTTTTTTTTCATTTTTACCCTCGAAAACTTCAAATAGTTTTAGTTTTAGGCTTTGCTATGGCTTTTCTTCCGCATAACTTCATAACTAGCTGAATTAGCATTCAAAGAAATCCCCGGATTCCACCGATTCCAAGGACTTCCAATGCAAAATTGGAAACCTGATTCCATTACTCTCAACAATGACTTCCAATTCGTTTCAAATTCATCTTCTTCGTCGGTAAAAGATTGATGACCAAATTCTAATAATTAAAAAAGATAATTTGTCATATTAAATAGATGTAATGCATCATTTCGGATCATTAATAGCACAACAAGAGAAACAGAACACTCCAAAGAATTGTAGTGAAATACAAGTCATCAATATAATTTCTTTTATTATAAATCGAATACAAAATATAAAAACCATAATTAGATATATATTTTAATAATTTTGGAGATTTCATTTCATTAATTACCGAGATATCTGCTTTTGACTACATTGACCAATCCTAATATCAGAAGGAAAAAAGAAACGCAAAAACCTTGTGATGAAAATGCCTTGCAAATATGTCCCCTACACGATTTTCATTGTGACATCCTCCAAAGAGAGTCAAGAGTAAGACGTGCAAGAGAACTCTATATAAACGGACATACCCCGACTATCCTACCTCTATGACCATACCTCCGACTTCCTTCCTTCCTTCCGAGTTCTAACTTGTTAGCAGGAAGATGAGCCATCCCTTCTCATGGGAGAACCAGCCCGGCGTGTCGAAAGCCGGCCCACCACCCGCTGGCTTCCCGGGACATGCGCCGGAGTTCAAGTTGAGGCCTCCTCCTTGTTGCCTATCCGATAGCCCAAGGAGCCTGAGGGCCCCGAGGACACCGAGGCCGGTCGTACACATTCCACTGCCACCTTTGCCATTTCCGCCCCCGGGGAGGAGGCACATGACCCGCCGGAGAGCCGATGACCCGTTCCTCGCCGCTTATTTGAAGTGCACTAAGAATGGTGAGCTTGAGAAGGAGGAGGAGAAGAAGAAAGGTGGCTCATGGTCATGGAAGGACGGATTTGGTATGTCATGCAAGTCTAGTCGTGGAGTTAGAGTTGGCCGCATGGTTAGTTTGTCACGGGTTCATGCTTATCATGGCAAGAAGTATGGGACCATTGAAGAAGAAGGAGCTAGCTAGTTTGATCTCAAAATGATCATTTAAGTCTTAATCAATGTGAAGGTTTATTTGCTTCTTCATTTTCTTCAATTTTTTTTTTGTTTTTGATTGTGATTTTATGTAATAAATCTGTGAAAATCGATTGAATAAATATTAGAGATTTAAATCTTGTTTTCTTTGGTGATTAAAAATAAATTAAGCTTGAATTAAATTAAGAAACTTTGGGTATGATTTATAAAAGATCCCAATTGGTTCAATCAATTAATTGTTAATAAGTATAATTATTGACTAAGATATTTGTCAAGTGAGACCTTTCAAAAAAGATAATGGACAATGACAGTGATGAGTTCTGCCAAATGAGAAAATCGGATGATGAGAATTTTTTTGAAGTGATACATATAATAATAATTTGATAAGAAAACAAAGCGTTGACAGAGTCATGTCTAATTAAATTTCTTAAATAACTCATTTATTTATTTATCTATGTCATTATCTCATTTTCAATTGAATGTGACTAGTTAGATTAATTGTTTGAAATCTTGTCACCAATATAAATTGTTGGCAATCTATTAGCCATGAATTTGTTTACAAAATGCAGACAAGAATATTAGGTGTCAGTATAATTTTGTTCCCCTGTATGGAATTCTTTTGGCAAAGTCTTTTGGATGGCTAAGTAAGAATAGTTTTTCCATTAACCCTGGAGATCATCACCTAGAGTTTGCATATAAATTCAAATGAATAGGTTACAATCTAGACAAACATGGTGTGTTTCAGAATTGAAAGCATGACAGCCTCCTCGACAACATTTGATAGAGCTCGATTTGTAATATTGAATATTAGAAGGTTGCCTATTCTCACTCAATATATGAATATTAGCTTAATCACCGTTTTAATCCACATCAAAGCTTATGGTTTTGATATCTAAGTCGGACTGTTTAACAAGTGCATTTTTTTGTATTTCCTTTGTATTCACAGCTTCCCAAAAAACACCGGCTATGAAGCCGAGGCGATGCTTCATTGTGGTTGTCCTCCTGCCCGTCGTCTTCCTCTCATCGACGAGTTCCGCTTTTTGTTCTGTCATGATGACAGCGATGTAGATGTGTTCTCTACAAAAAATTTGGATTTCATACACAAAGGATGACGATGATGGATCGAAGATGAGATGAGTTGTGACGAATAGGAAGAACAAGATGATGACGAGGATGATGAGGATGATGAGGATGAAGATCTAGAAGGAGAAGAAGAAGAAGAAGAAGAAGAAGAAGAAGACGTCAAAGGCGAAATGTTAATTGCTACCAATCAGTGGTTTTTGGACCGGAAGAGCAAGAATTCGAGGACGAATAATACGAAGATCTTGAGGTCGACACCCGCAGTACTGATGCTGTTCAGTTCTGCAAGCTGTCTTTGTTGTGCGGAGAAATAGGCGGTCTCTGAATCTCTGATGCACCGAATGTCTCGCGCTTGAATTATGCTGTGCTGCTATGTATGAGAGGCTCTAGTGGAGGGTTTTCTTGTTATATTAGGGTTTCGGTTGCTTGTCTGTATTAGGGTTTAGGTTTTTATTATGCTCTCAGATTTCTTTTATTATGCATGCCTCTCATTTTTTTTTTGTCACTATGATCACCATCTTTTGTCAATACCATGAGAGAAATAGCAATTAGTTCAGATTGCGTGGGGTGATTAGGGTTTTTAATTAGCAAAATTAATCTTGATAATATAAATTGGTTCTCTATTCTAAATTTTCTCTAACACATTTATATCCACAGTAAACTGCTCATCCATGTGGTGAGGATACCGGCAAAGTGGAGAAAAACATGGAGGGAGATAGTCATGTTACAATTCAATCTTTATTCCTGATCTTTGGATTTGAATCCAACGGTCCAGATATAACGATATTGGGTTGGATCTGGCCATTGATCCAGATCCAATGGACCAAAACTAGCGCTACCAACAACGGGAACAGCTAAACTCGGCTCATTTTCAAAAACATTCCTTCTCAACTCAAACTCATTGACTTCCATCACCCATTTCTACATCTTGTAACACCTTAAGCAATAGATTTACGTGGATTAGCTGGATCATTAGGTAAAGTCAACTGCTGTATTTAAACTCAAACACCAGTCAAAATCTCACTGCTCTATGATGTTAATCAAAGTTAATCCTGTTAATCCAATTTGAAGCTCATTTATTATTATTTGGGGAGCATTGATCGCTAGAAGCCAAAACTCATAAACCCACCCTACGAAGCATTCCGAGAATATGGAGAACGAACCATGCATGATGGTCATGTCTCTCATGCCTTCGTCTCCGGGAGGGGTGGTGATCATAGAAATGGGGTGAAGTAGTGGCTTGTCTGCTGTTGGACCAACAGTAAGGAGGAAGCCTTTGCGCTATCGAACAATGCATCTGGCTTAAAAAAAGAGCTAAGGTTTGGAGGATTCAAGGCAATACGACAAACATGCAAGTATGAGAGAGATCCCAACATCAAATCAATCTCAAAGTCTCCTCCTGCCAATATCCTTTGTCACGGACTCATGGGTGCACCCACTACACGACAATCTCTTGAAAACATTTTCTTTGTTGCAAGGTCCACTGCAACCAAAGACTATAAGTTGGTGACTTTTTTCGCATATAAACCCTTGACGATATGTGTAATTAGATGGACGACCTTTTCGTCATCCTTTTATGTGAAGCCACAGTGTTTGGTGTAGTATGTCCAAACAAGTCTAAAGTCTTAATTAAGATTACCCCATCAATTGACGTTTCATGTCAGACAACGCTTGAAACAATACAAACCCCCTCAAAACCTCACCTCGCCCTCCCTTTCTTCCTCTCTTCCACTCTGTTCATCTCCTCTCTGGAGTCCCTCAAGCTTTGATGCTCAATGGCCTCTCACCCAAAGCCTTTCTCCGGCGAAAGACGGCTTTTCGAGCTTCTGAAAGAGCAGCAGGAGCCATTTCTTTTGGATGTCTACATCTTGGACAGGTCTCCAACCTTGTGCTGGCCTGGTGATGCCTGTAAGAAGATTCTGAAGAGAAAGGTTAAGTTCATGCAAAGCATGTTGGCTAGGCTTCTGCATGGAAAAGCCATCAAGGCCCTGAACTGGGGCAATGGAGGTCATGGTGATGGAAGCTGGAGCTTTTCCTATTGCTTCTCTGATGTGAGAAGAAAGAACAGAGCTATGATGAAGTTCCGCCGCTTGGAAGCCGATGATTCCTCGCCGCTCAGCCCTGTATCTGTGCTCGATTCCCATTCCGATGACAGCTCGCCGGAGAGTAAGTTACTAAATTCTCAAATTTGGCCACATTACTGCAAGCAAAATAAAGAGAAATTTTACATATATGCTTATGTTTATGTATTTTGTTATTAAGCAGTTGAAGAGGAGAAGAGCTCGCCAATCTCGAAGAAACACATTGAAGAGCTCATTGAAGAACTCCTTCAAAGCTTGGGCTCAAGACAGCCTATTTTGGATTGCGAGGAGGAACTGAAGACGAAAATTGAAGACACACAACAAATTCTGGATCCAGACAAGGTTGCAAAGATCATAGATGAGCAAATCTGTTCATTGCAAAGGCAAAGTGGAAATCTGTCTACCTTGAGAAAATTGATAGAAATGGACATAACAAGCGCAACCAGGGAATGGAGTCACTTCAAACATGAAATGCAAGAGATTGTGATGGAGATTGGAGCTGCAATCTCTGAGGAAATCATAAATGAAACAATTTTGGAGATGCTAAAACTTAGCTGTACATTGTGTAGATCTTAGAAACTAAGTACTAAGGAATAATATCAAGTATCGCTTCTGTAGTTAGACAGAGTCCTTGGTTTTCCAACTGTAGTTGGAGAATTTCTGAAGGGGAACTAGTCGTTTGCCATAAACTATGTGCTTCACATAACCTTATAGCTTGTTAATTCTACAAGAATTATATCATGTGACAGTGTTTTGTATCCAAAAAAGAAAAGAAACAAAGAAAAAAAAGAAGCATATCAAATCTCTTCTTCTTTTTTCTTTTCTTTTGCTTTCCTTGGAGAATAAATGGTCTTGGCATCTTTGAGAAAAAAACTGTAAAAAAAATTTTACTGTCAAAGATTGATTGATTCAGATTGAGAGCAAGAAGAACTGGACAGATGATGAGTTACTGAGGAGGCAGAGAGACATGGGAGAAACCATTTCCATGAAATGGAAACAGATTGGTGGATCTGAAGAATGCTGCAAAATAGACATGCAACATGCATGTACTACCCAAACCATGTGGATGTTTGTTTTGGTACTCTTCAGAGCATTCATGTGATTACAGTATCCTATCTTCTTCAAGGAAAAAAATGAATGCAGGTGAAAAAGTATTGTCCATTTTGTTCCAAACAAGACACAAATCCTTCCCTTGCTGCATTTACTACCACATGTGTCACCATCCAATGGGCATCAGTTCTCATCCCCAAAGTGAACCATCATTCCTCCAAAATTGTTCAAGTGGCCAACAATCAAGCAATCATCATCTCAAACGTCTGGCTCACTGATGGGATTTATTTCGCCATAAGCTCAATCCAAACGGGCCATTCAGATAATTTCTGGAAATAGCAGGGTAGATTGACCACAGAAACCGTTCAAATTCATCAACATCATTATGAAAATGATACAGTTTACATGGATAATTGGAATTGATAATTGAGCCATTTTGAGGAATGAGTTTTTTCTTTTGTTAGAAAAAAAATGATGCATCTTCAGCTATGCGGTCTCACATCACTGATTTGCCGAAAAGATTGGCAAATCAGAATTGAGCCATTCTGAGGAATGATACAAAGTGATTGGAATGTCATGTCACATCAAAAACCAAGAACATGTGCATTGGAGAATAATGATGCCCTTAATCTCATGCTTAATGGCACCATTAAGGGCAAATGACACAAAAATAATTGGAGTCATGTGTGGATGGAGGAATAATAAATTTATAATATTGCACTTGAGAAGCTTTGGCTTATGTCTATGTCTTGCCTTTAGGTGGCAAACCCCTCCCACCTAGCCACAGTTTTTTTCTGCTGTCTTCATTAAGGTTGGCGTTGAACATTAATTATATGTTTAATTAAGAACTCGTTCATCACTTAAACTTGCACAATAGAAAATGACTGAGGAGAAGTGCCAAAGAAGACAAGAGAGAGAGTTGCCTCATGTGAAGCAGACATTATGAAGCCATTGCCTGCTTTGTTGTGGAGTTGAGTAAAAGATTTAAAAATGCTTTAGATGATAATTAGGATGCATAATGACAGAAGATAAAGTTAATAACAATTTTATGACGCTGACAATGCTAGGAAATGGCAAACGCAGGTTATTCTTCAATAACTTGCGTCACTTTTGTTGGTCTGGTAGTTTTATAGATTATTTATTGATTTGCTTTTAAGATAATTTTGATTGTACAATTCGGGTGAGACAGTTTGAAAATGTAGTGAGTGGCTCAAATCTGATTATCTGATTAATATTTATATGATAATGGATGACAATATAGACGAAACCAAATTTTATATGTGTATACTTATTTGGGTGTTTCGTGATGGGTTGAAACGTTTTACAATATACCCAGTATATGGTCTCACCTTGGGGTTGTTTGATTGGAGGAAAATAAATTATTTTATTTGAATTATTTGATTTAGATATTTTTATAAATATTTGATCTTAGTTGTAATTATAAAATTTTGATTTATAATTATAATGAGCTTTGGGGACTTATTTGCAAAATAGCAAATAAAAAGTGGATTATAATTCACTATTCGTTAATTGAGTGAATTGGGAATTGAGAGCTGAGAAACATAGGATTTTCTCTATTTCTGATTGTTCTCACGCCTGAAAAGGGATTTTTATTTTGAAAATTTTTCCTCCTTTTCGATTCTTCCCTATCAGAGAGTAACAAAAACTCAAGGTGGATCTGCTGGGGTTTGCAAATAAAAGTTTTAGAATTTCATTTTAGACGTTGAGGTATGTAAATTTGTTTAATTCAATTTGAAACTCGATTTTCTCGTGGATCTTGCGTCAAAAGGTAAAATCGGAGCCCGCAATTGGTATCAAAGCAATCTTTTGATGATTCGTCCGTGAAAAATCGAGTTATAATTATTTTCTATTAATTTTCTCAAAATCCAATTTGAGAAATTTGAGTTTTTGTCTTGGGCTTAAACTAAAAAAAGTATTGAATAATCTATTGGTACTCACAATTTTATTGGTGGAAAAAATTTTGAGTTTGGTTTTCAAATTTTTGATTTATGATGATTTTTCAACAGTCTGTTGAATTTTTTTAAACTTATTTTGTGAATTAAAATTTTGAAAGGACTTTTATGCAAAGTTGTAATTCAATTCAATTTCATATGTTTGTGCTGTGAATTGTAATTTGATTGGTGATTCAATTTAAATTGTAATTGGGTTCAATCCGTGTATTGTAATTTGATTTCAAGTTGAATTATGGTTTTAAATTCAAATCTCGGTTCGGTTTATTGCTTATGTTAATCAAATTAATCTTGATTAACATTATGATTATTTGAATTATTAAAAAATAAATTATTATTATTATTTACTTGTGATTATATTTATGAATTAAAATAACTAAATATTTTTCCAAAGGATTTTGAAGTTATTTTAATTTATAGATATTATTATTCTATATTTATTTTTAACTCTAGTCAATGTGACCCAAAGATTGAATTGGTGTAGAGAAGAAATAAATATAGAATATTTTAAAATTTATTTGTGACTATTATAGATTTCATTGGTGGGATTTTGTAATTTGTATTATTCTCTCAAACAAAATAGTACAAGATCGCAATTTATCACAATTTTGATTTTACTGCATATTAGCGGGATCTCGTGATTTGTATTATTTTCTCAAAGGAGATAGTATAAAATCACAATTTATCCTGATTCTAGTTTTACTTATGGTTTGCAGGATTTCGTGATTTGTATTATTCTTCCAAAAGAGGTAGTATAAGACTACAATTTATCCCGATTATAATTTTACTGATGGTTTGTGGGATCTCATGATATGTATTATTTTTCCAAATGAGTTAGTACAAGATCATAATTTAATCCGAATTCTGGTTTGACTTGTGACTTGTGAGATGTCGTGGTTTGTGTTAGTTTCCCAAAGGAGCTAATACAAAATCATAATGATAATTCTTATTGGATCAATTGGATCAATGGAATCATGGATTATTTATTATTAAAATACATTTGTTGTGTATTTGAGCTATCCATTGCAAAATCTGTATTATGAAATCTAATAGTCAGTTCTTCAAGATTGAGATCTTACACGGATCAAATTACTTGACTTGGAGAAGTGAACTAGAAACTCATTTGGCATTTCAAGGTTTTGACATAGCTCTTGATACTATTGAACCGCCTATTGGGTCAAACCAGTTTAAAAAATGGCACAGAACTGATAAACTAGCAATGCTGATAATCGGGAGAACAATTTCTGAAACAGTTTGTTTGAGTTTGCCAGATATTTATTCTACTAAAGAATTACTTCAGAGTATTTATGACAAATTTGTTGGGTCCTCTAAAACCAAGAAATTGTCTTTGACTCGGAAACTGCATAATACAAAACTAGTAAGCATGGGAATGTTTGAGAGCATATCCTGAAAATGTTCTCAATTACACATGAGTTGAAAAGTCTGGACTTGAGTCTTGATGATGAATATGTCACATATTGTATTTTATACTCACTGCCTACATCCTTTGAGACTTTTATTATCAACTATAATACATAATATCGTCATTGGACGATGGATGAATTGCTGAATTAGTGTGTCTTAGAGGATAAAAGGAGGAAGGCTATTAAAGCTAAACTTGTGAAAATTGAATCAGCAAATTTGACTGAGAAGAAATAGAAGTTTAATTCTCGGTCCAAAAAGCCCTTTAAGAAGCAAGCTGGGAAGAAGAAGTTTGTAAAGGGTAAGGATGATGTGAAAGGAAAAACACGTGCTCAATTAAAAAAAAGGTTTGCTTTTATTGTAAAAAGAAAGAGCATTTTGTAAAAGACTGTTATAAATTGAAGTTTCTGCAGGAAAAGAAACAAGGTAAATCTGAATGTTTGATATATATTGAGTCAAATTATATTGACGTTTCTCCTTATGCATGGATTGTAGACTCGGGATCATCGGTCCATATATCAACTATTATGTAGAAATTCCTGGACTTTAGGAACCCAGATGATCAGGAGAAGTATGTCTTCATGAGGAACAATGAGCGAACTGAGATCATTAATGTTGGGACATACACTTTGGTTCTCCATGGTGGTCATATTATTTTACTGTCAAATATAGTTTTTGCACCAGCTATTAGGTGTAACTTATTATCAGTCTCTATACTTATAGAAGCTAGTAATTGTTTTGCTTTTGACAGAAACTCTGTATCTCTGATGTATGACAGTGTTATTATTGCTACTAGTACTGTATTTGATGGTTTATATAAATTGCATATGAAACTGGATGTTGACTCTACAATCAAGTGTTACAATGTTGATTCCAGACATATATGCCCTTATGATCCGAATGTGCAGTTACATAAGAATTCTTTTCATCTATGGTATTATCGTTTAGGTCATATTGGTAGAGACAGACTGAAGAGACTCTGTCATGATGAAATTCTATAGAATATAAATTTTAATGACTTTAGTATCTGTGTGGATTGTATTAAAGGAAAAATGACAAGAGCATCATTTCCAAATATTTGTGGTCCGAATGGGGTAGTCACAAAGAATGGTCAGAAGTATTTTATAACATTTATTGATGACTACTCACGATATGGGTATATGTATCTACTGCACAGAAAGTCGGATGTATTTGAAATATTTAAGGTGTATAAAGCTAAAGTTGAAAATCAGCTGGGCAGAAAAATTAAAGCTATCAAGTCAGATAGAGGAGGTGAATACACTTCCAATATTTTTCGACAATTTTTACAGGAGCATGGAATCATTGCAAATACAACCATTGTTGGAAATCTAGAGCAAAATGGAGTAGCAAAAAGAAGGAATATGACTTTGATGGATATGGTACGTTGTATGTTAGTTTTCAGTGAATTGCTAGATTCTTTATGGGATGAAATACTGAAAATAACTACATACATTTTAAATAGAGTATCATCCAAATTTATTCTTAAAACTTCTTTTGAGTTATGACTTGGTAAAAAACCCAGTCTGAATCATCTCAGAATCTGGGGTTGTAATGCAGAAGCTAGGATTGCTAAACCTAGTATGCAAAAAACTACATCTCGGAGTTTAAACTGTAAGTTTATTGGTCTTCGAGACATATCTAAGGGTTACAGATTATACAATCCTGTCCAGGGCTCCATATTTGAAAGTAGAGATGTCAAATTTCTTGAACAGGGCACGTCTATCATAGGAAACAAAAGGAAAAGAATTGAAGTTGAGGATGAGTCGGATAGAGCTGGACAAGATGAAGCACCCATGGCTGTGCCAAACCAGTCAGATGAAAGACCCAGAGGAATTCGTAAATCAGCTCTATCAAATGACTATGTTGCATAATTAGAGAAAATTGGAGATATGCACATTCAGAGTATAGATAATATCGATGAGATGTCTATCTCATTAATCACAGAAAATGATAATCCGTTAAATTTTTCAGAAGCCATAAGCAGTGAAATGCAAAATTCTAATTGAATGCAATGATTGAAGAAATTGATTTTATGCAAAAAAAAATGAGGTTTGGTCGCTTGTGCCAACTCCTATAAACTGCAAACCAATTAGCTATAAATGGGTTTATAAGACTAAATTGAAAGCCAATGGTGAAATTGACAAATATAAAGTAAGGTTAGCTGCTAAAGGATACAATCAGAGAGAAGAAATTGATTATGATGAGACATTTTCTCCAGTCTCTAGAAAAGATTCATTGAGAATCTTCATGACATTGGTTGCACACTATGATTATGAAGTTATTTAGATGAATGTTAAAATAATATTTTTGAATGGAGTTATTGAAAAAGAAATTTATATGATTCAGTTAGAAGGTTTTATTAGAAAGGGTAATGAAACAAAAGTCTATAGACTACATAAATCCATTTATGATTTAAAATAAGCCTCTCAACAATGGTATATTAAATTTCATGAGGCAATTACAAAATTTGGCTTTCGGGAGAATACAGCTAATAATTGTGTATACCTAGTAGTTAGTGGGGATAAAATTTAGATATTGATATTATATGTTGATGGCATCTTATTGGTAGGTAATGAACTGAATTCTCTCAAAGAAACTGAAAGGATGTTATCTGCTATCTTTGAAATGAAGAATCTTGACAATACTTCATATGTCTTAGGTATTAAAATATATAGAGACAGAAAGCGTCAATTGCTTGGACTTTCTCAGGAGGCATATATTGTTAAAATTTTTCAAAAATATGGTATGGACAATTGTAAAACTGAAGAATCGCGTATAGTCAAAGGTGATAAGTTTAATCTTCAAAAATGTCCTCAGAATGAAACTAATAGACGAGAGATGTAAAAAATTTTATGTGCTTCAACCGTTGGCAGTTTGATATATTTGATGATCTGTACCCGTCCAGATATTCCTTTTATTGTGGGACTTCTTGGCAGATATTAGCATAATTCAAAAATGACCCATTTGAGAGCAATTAAAATTTTTTTCATTATTTGAAGAAAACCCAAAATTATGTACTCTTATTTAATGGTTATAAACCATTAAATGTTCTTGGATATATATACTCTGATTGGAAAGGATGTGATGATAGTTTGAAGTCTGCATCTGAATATGTGTTTACTTTGGCAAAAAGAGTTATCTCATGGCGTAGTATGAAACAAACTACTATTATTTTATCAACTATGGAGACAAAGTACATAACATGTTGTGAGACCAGTAAACATGCTATGTTCACAACATGCTATGTGGTTGAAATATTTTCTTTCTGACCTCTAGGTGGTTGATTATATTGACATGCCAATGCAGATAGTCTGTGATAATGATGCAGCTATATTTTTTACTAAGGATGCTAGATGTTATTCCAAGACAAAGCATATTGAGCTACAATTTATTTTATCCATGAAAAAGTTTAGAAGAAGGATATTATTATTTCACGAATCTCCTCTGCAGATGATCTGGCTGACCCAATAACTAAAGATCTGGTGGTGAAAATACTTAAAGAGCATATTAGTCATATGGGGATAGTTTGTAAACATGATGTCATGTTTTGATTGTTACATGTTTTTATCTGGTTATAGTTTATTTGTCAATAAACTATTACTTTTCTTATATGAAATGATTTCATTGATGTGTTTTATTCTTAATCTTCCAATGTGCAAGATGGAGCTCTTGGAAATGCCGTGGGTCACTAGGTAAGTTGGTGATGATCACCTACATGAGGATCTAGTGATCATGTGTAGGTGATTCCTGAAATGTCTGAGTGAAGGTATGATTGGGCATCATATCCATTTTATACCTCTCACTTAGATGAAGTGCATTGACACTTGTGGGATGTCCTCAGTATAGTTTGTGTATCTAATTGATATGTTTTTGAGAGAAGTACGAAGCGTATAGACCGTCAGTGGAAACGACATGGGAATTCTTACTACTATTATGTTTATTATATGTCTTATTCCACGAGCACATTGTCTATGCTTATGTTTGATGTTATTCAGCTCAATTGATGTAGTGTTTTACTTGCTTTAACATGAAAACGGTTGGTATACCATTAGTATACATCCATTCATGATTAAACAGGTATGAGGACTACTGAGGAAGAGTGGTATGGTCCATTGTCTCTGAATTGCACAGTTGGGATCCCATTGCTGAAAATTAATTTCTAAAAATTATTTTCAGTATATATGTATCTATATATGTATAAATAAACATATATATAGGCCAAGTGGGGGATTGTTGGTCTTGTGGCCTTATAAAACTGTTTATTGATTTGTTTTAAAAATAAGTTTGATTGTGCAATTCGGATCAGACAGTTTGAAAATATAGTGAGTGGCTCAAATCTGACTGTCTGACTGATATTTATATGACAATGGATGACAGTATAGACGGAGCCAAATTTTATATGTGTGTGCTCATTTGGGTGTTCCGTGATGGATTAGAACGTTTTACAATATACCCAGCATATGGTCTCATCTTGGGATTATCTGGTTGGAAGAGGATTAATTATTTTATTTGAATTATTTAATTTGGACCTTTTTATAAATATTTGGCCTTAGTTGTAATTATAAAATTTTGATTTGTAATTATAATGAACTTCGGGGTCTATTTACAAAATGGGAAATCATTTGATGAATCGAGTGAATTGAGAATTGAGAGTTGAGAAATAGAGGATTTTCGCTATTTTCAATTGTTCTCGGGCCCAGAAAAAGATTCTTATTTTGAAAATTTTTTCTCATTTTCAACTCTTCCCCGTCAGAGAGTGACAAAAATTTAAGATGAATATGCCAAGGTTTGCAAATAAAAGTTTCAGAATTTCATTGCAGGCCCTGAGATATGTAAATTAGTTTAATTCAGTTTTAAACTCGATTTTCTTACCGGTCTTGCGTCAAAAAGTAAAATCGGAGCCCGCAACTTTAACCCTCAAAAAAAAGAGTTTGGGTTAAAAGACAACCCTTCTCTTGGCTACAACTCTGGTTAAATTTAACTCAGGTTAACCCTCGTAACCTAAATGTAGTAATTATGTCGCACGGGCCCCTATAAGAAATAGACACAAAACCCAACATTTGAAGGCCCTGGCCGACTAACACCCGCTCTCGGCCTAGTCCGTCCCGGTCCATCTACAGGCCAAAATCTTGCTGCCTATCACTTGGCCGACGTCAACGGCTTCGATCTCTTTCCCCATCTACCAAGGCCTCGTAGCCGTCCAATCTCAGAGTCTTTTAATTCCCACCAAAACTCGACCCTTCCCCTTCAAATCTCTTCCCTCCAAATCGCCAATCCGCTTTCGGCTCTCTCCCGGATCCCCAAAACCCTAGTTTTTGTTTTCGAGGGTTGAGATCGAGATCGAGATCGAGATCGATGGACGACTCCTTGTCATCTTCCTCCTCCCGCTGGGACGAGTGGGAGCCGGGGAAGCTGTTCGTCGGCGGGATCCCACCGGACATCAACGGAGGGGTCTGGCTCGTGGTGGCAAGTCAGAGCCGCGGGTTTGGCTTCGTCCTCTTCTCCGAAAAGGCCGACGCCGAGAAAGTACTCCGGATTGAGAGGGCCACAGCATCGATTGCCGCCTGGTTTCTCCTACTCTACTTCAACAATCTCCTTTTCCTTTAATTGTTGTTCTGGTGATTTGATTAGCAGTTTAGAGAAATTGTTATCTCTGTGATGTCAAGTACTGATCAGAATATCGTTTACTATTTTATCCGTAGTCACAAGTTCAACTTTTTAGAATAATTTTTGCTTTAATTTTTAGTTCTGATCAAAATGATAATTCATTATAGAACACACAACTCATGAATTATCTGTCGAATAAATGGATTATTTGCGGAATACTTGTTAAATTAGTCAATTATTCAGTAAAAATTGTTTCAAAAATACTTCGGCTAAATTATTCAACTTACCGGAGATTTGGGAATAATTTATGATTTTCAAAGATTGCATGTTTTTCTTTGTTGAATTCGTGGATAATGATTTTTTTTTCTTCATTGAAGTTATTGATTTTAATGAAATTCAGATGTTGTGAAAAATGCAAGACTGCTCAGAAGCTCAAGACATCTCATGTGCAACTCTTAAAATTTTCCTTACCATATTCCATATTTTGTTTGTTTCTTGTTGGTTCCAATTTTCTCCCTCTCTTCAAAAAAAATCATGATTTTCAAGATGGTATAAATCATTTTATCCATATAGTGCAAGAATACTCATCATTTTTAATGTTAATATTACGATTGTTATATTGGTTAAATTCAGTTGTTCTTAATTATATTTTTTTCATCTAATGGCTTACAGATAGATGTGAGAAAGGCCATTCCCAAAGACAAAAACCATGGGTACTCAAATCAGAATAATGCTAATAGTATCAGCAGGAGTAACTTCAGGACCAAAAAAATATTTGTGGATGGATTAGTTTCTGCATTGACAGAGGATGAGTTTAGAAGCTATTTGAGAAATTTGGAAATGTCATTGAAGCCGTTGCCATCTATGACAAGATTACAAGATTACCAAGAGGATTTGTTTATGTTATTTTTGAACTGAAGATTCTGTGGAAGATATATTGCAGAGAGGAATCAATGGCCAAGATGACAAGTGCTTCCATGAGGTTGGGGGCAAATCAAGAAAGCAGTACCCAAGGACAACAACAACAACAACAGCGCCTCTTGAAACCCACATTGTTTCCAATGATTATGGGTTTTATCCTTTTATTACCCCATACAACTACGAAGAAAATGTTTCTGGAGATTCTTACATTGATGGGCGTTACGGATGGTTTCTGCCACCCCCTATGCAACATATGAGCGTGAATAGTTGGTTACATGTTGAAAATTATAACAATTATACGATTACAAATGGTGGAGCCTACTATGGGAGTTCAAGTTATGACTAACCAAGGAGCAACTTCAACTGATGAATTTACAAGTTGGATAGTAGATGTTAGTCATCTCGGCGAGTTTGGTTTACACTTGTGTTGCTAACAATTTCTGTTTGATTCCTCAAATGCTATTCACCATCTTGACTCGTATCTTTGTTCTTTCTATGAAAATTGTCTTTTCTAATTTGACTGAAACGTTGCTCCTTATTTGTGGTTAGTAACAGCGTTGAATGCTGATGGTCAAACAAAATATTGGAGGATGGATGGAATCCAATGGAAAACTGGAGATTGGTATTTGCATCTTCATTGTTCCTTTCTAACCTGTAAAATGTTTATAAACATGGATGTTCATTCAACTGGCGAATTTGTGTCCATTCTAATCTTTTCATTTATTTGGCAAACAATTGCTGTTATTTGGTTGTTAAACAAGTTGTTCCTTCTTTTTTCTTTTATTTTTTATGTTTCATTTTTTTCTTTAATTTCATGGAGTATAATGATGCGGTAGTGATCATTGTCAGTTGAGTCCAAATAATTTTCTTGTGTGTCCTCTAAAATATAATACACAGGTGTAGGTGCTAGCCAAGAGATGAGTTGATATTTCCTTTACATAATTTAAAAGAGAAAGGTATTTAATACTTGCAGTACAGATTATTGGCGATTGCAGAAAATAACGCTTCATGTTTACTCGTAGATCAACAAATTTCATTTTGTTTAGACACAGATCATATCTTCAAAGCCATGCAGTTAAAATATTTAAACAGAGAGAAATTAGAAGATGGTTAAGATATCAAGTGCTTGATGGAGAGCAACATACATCACTGGAGAAACTATATGTTGTACTAATATCTTATTAGAAATTTTGGATGCTGTACAAGAAGAAAAGCAAAAGCGAGGAAGCATATACTTCTTTTCAGCAGTGCAGACAAGCAATTTGCAGTGAAGGCTGCCCCCTTGTTCCATCCCTTTTTTAGTCCCACATGTACAATCCAATGCAAATGAGGGGAATGTGGGAGCATGAACCCCTATTCTTGGTCCTCTGCAAATAGCTCCACACACCAGGCCAAATAACTTTTTATTAGTGGACAAACAGAATTAGAAGAGCTTTTCACAAACAACAGAATGTTTATGCACAGCCATCTAGATAGCAGTCAGATTCATATCTTAATGCTTCCAAGCATTAAATCTTTCTCACTCGAACTTAAGAGCTAGTAGGGCTTCTAGGCATGACCATTCTTGTGCTGCAAATGCTTAATGTCAACCTTCTGGCCAAGCTTTGCAGCAGCTTCCTCTTTCCCACCGAGTCCCAACTACCCTCCTGAAAAAGTCCACTACCTTCATGCTTTCCCTATTCACGAAACCATAGAAAGAAGAAGACTCCAAACATGGGAGCAAAGGGCCTAGATTATGAAACGACCAGAGTATCTAATATGTGTATGTGCATCTATGGTGAGCAGGACTCATGGCTCAGTGCCCCGTGGATGGTGACTTCTCATGCATGCATTATCCTCTCTCTCTCTATGTCTTCAATGGACTTTAGTTGGATTTCTATAATTCTATATATCCTAGGGTCAGGAGAGGTCAGGTGTTGGCCATGTAGGGTTGCCCTTATAGTTCTATTAGTAGGTTATAATGACTCATTAGTGAGATGCCAAGCTTTTTACTGTGAAAATCCATGCCTGATATGTTTGATTAGGACTTGGGGGCACTTTGCTCCTTGGATGGTGACTTATCATGCATGCATTATTCTCTCTCCTCCCTTGCTCTCTCTCTCTCTCTATCTCTCTCTCTAAAGGTAATGTCTTTAAGGACTTTAGTTTCTAGGGTCAAGGGAGGTGTTGGGCCATTGTAGGGTAGCTATCAATCCAAGAGGCTCAGTTGCTATCTCTTTTCCTTTAAAGCTATTTCCCCTGCTGTTTGAAGGGATCTTTGCTTGGATTTTGTTTGGATCTTGTGCTTTGCTTGCCACTGAAAGAAAGGGAGCATCAGCATTTACTTGTGTTTTTTCTGTGGTGCTGCAGCTGAAGTTTGCATTGAATAGACTTTTGCTTTTCCTCAGCCTCTTTAGGTCTGCATTTTTTTTTCATTAAATTAAAATTTTTTATGTATTTTTTTTTTTTTTGCATGTATGCCCCTAGCTATTTATGTATTTGCCTTGATTTTTAAAAAAATCCCTATTTTTTTTTCTTTAGCAAAAAATCACAATGCCTTTGCACTGTACTATAATATAGTATGATAATATCCTATTTGGCATATAAATTTTCTTTTGGTATATACTCATATTTCGGTGGTCATCATACATGCAAACGTGTTTTCATCATGTACATCGTGTCAAACAATATTGGAAAAAGGACAGTAAATATATTCAGAAATTTCATATTATTTGTGAAAAATATTAAATTTGGGCTGATGGCCTAAAATTCTCATAGGCCGGCCTCAGTGGCCCTATCTTGACAATCTTTTGGGATCAGACCTAATATATATGCCAATTAGGTACCCTTTGAATTGTCAAGTCCTAGATCTGTAGGGGCTGTCCCTGTATGCATCCAGATCAACTTTGGTACTTAGGCTATCGCAGTGTAGCTTTTCTTATACTTTATACAATTTACCTGTAGTTTTTAACTGGCAGTCAACCAAGGTTGTGGTTTCAAGTTGCGTATGACTACTCCAAAGTTGAGGTATTGCTGTCTGTTTGGGAGAATTCAACGAAGGCTGTTTTTTTTTTTTTTCCCAAACAGGGCTGTGGTTTTAAATGCAAAAAAAATTTGAAGGGTCTATTTACAAAAAAAAATACAGATTAGTCAATGATCTTCGTACTATGGACCTGAAGTTTTTAACTGGAAGTCAAGCAGGTTTTCACTAAATAAAGAGGCTAAAAAACTCTAGGCCTTGGTCACAGCCTTAGGCTGCCATTCTTGGAAGCCAGCCACATTGATACAATGCCTGAGAAAAGCCTGAAGCCTAATGTTGTGGCAGATTTTTTTGCCTTATAAAAAATAAAAAAATTTAAAAAAATTCAGTATCCTTTTGTTTTTTTTTTTAATTATAGTCATTTAGAGATGACTTATCCAAAATAATCTTCTTTTAATGATAAATTGACTAATAATTTTAATTATGCTCTTGATAGTCAAAATATCTATATAACTAAGGCGATTGAGTGACATTCAGACAATAGATTAATATTTTCGAGCGTTGTCAGTCTAATAGCCCTAAAACTTAAGCCCAGAGCATATCTGTAGGGCTGGGCCGGGCGGGCCCGTGTTGAATGCATATTTTAATCCTGATAATCCCCATAATGGACGTACTTGTGCATCTCATCATGCGTGCGCTTTGCGCTGTGGACGTTCCTCAATCATGGCATGCTAAAGCCCTGCTTGGCGAGCCCACCGATATTCATGACGCGATGTGCCCGCAAGATGCTCGACGTATTGCCCCGCTGGAGAACTCCCTCTCGACTTTGGCAAGACTAGATGGAAAAAAGATTTAGGCATGGAAAACATATGGTGAGGGAACATGATTTGATAAGGCATTGTTCCATGCCAAGGAGGCATCATCCCTATCAAAAAAGCGCCGGCATAGGAATGATGTAGCAGCTGGTGCTGCCTTCAGTTTATCATTACAATAATCTAAAGAAAGGGATGGTTCTCGGAAGGACATTTGAGAGCTGTTATGCCCCCCTCACAATCACCTTTTCATCCAATCAAATCATTCTACAAGAAATTCTGTCTTCCCAAAGCTCCGTGCACCAGCTGCGTTTTGCAGCACAACAACCATGATTAAAACATCATATGGTCCGCCTCATACTGCAAATTCTGGGGAGATAAGAATGGAGAAACAAGCAAGAGCATTACCGTTGATTACTGTCTGGTTAAGATTATTTGGGAAATTTAAGAAAAGTGCTATTTCAATTTTCGAGTACGTTCCCTGGATCCTACGTTTTAATTATTTTTATCTAAAAGTGAAAGGTTGGCTAAATTTTTCTTTGGAGGCTGTTTAATTGACCAAAAGTAGAGGTAAATTTTGGAATTTATCACTGTTTTTTACTTTTGATATTTGATTGTTTAGAAATATTTTTTTAAAATATCAATTTACTATCAACCGTTTCAAAAGTAAAAAATAAATTAATTATATATATATTTTTTTTATGAAAAATAATTTCTACAAGTAAATTTAATAATATTTTGAATTATAATAATATTAATAATTTCACATACAATAATAATTTTTTTAAAAAAATTTATTTGTAAAAATTTTAGATAAATAATATTTTATATACTAATAATTATATTTTCAAAATATTTTTTTTTACCAAATAAAGGAAATAGATCATTTTCAATCACTTTTAAAAATAAGTTGCAAGTGAAAAAAACAAATTTTCCATATTTTTATCAATTTTTGGATAACCAAACATTCCCTTGAGTAATGATCCAATGCTTTTTTTGTTTTGTTCCCGAGTTGGATTTGATTATAGAAGAAAGTTGACAGCTTCATACTTTTTATACATTTCATGCATTTTTATGCCCTTTATTGTCATTCATGGAATATGTCAAGGTAATTCATCTAAAACCTCAATAAAGCATGAAATTTGTTCCAATGGGTTTATCTTCATTTAGCTGATTGAGAAAGAGACCAGTAATGTCGCTCCAAGGTTTCTAGTACAGATTAAGACCAAATATATATTGGCTTATATGTATTGGTCCTGACTGGTTCCATTGCGGCCAATACAAACGTACTGCCATCGCTGGGATGCTGTGGCTTTAAACCATTGTTTGTCTTTATAGGTTCTACCCTTTTTTGATGTTTTTCTGTCCTTTTTCATCATTCATGGAATAAATCAAGCTTATACTGCTAATAGCTCAATAAAGCATGGGATTTGTCCCATGATTACTTCAGTGTTCTGCAAAACCAACATCACATTACTCTTCTTCAATGAATCGTTTTTTCTCCTATGAATGCATGAATGTGAAACAAAAACAGTTCTATTGTGCCCATCTTTTTTGAATGATTCTATGGTGAAATATCAGCATCATTGACAGTGTTTTTCTTTCTTTTTCAGGCAAGAAGAATCAATGGTAGTTAATGGTAGTCTTTTTCTCTTCTCATCGGACCATCACACCTTCTTTCTTTAACCCTATCTTTTTTCTCTCCTCTCTGATCTCCGCTTTTCTGATTTTGAATGAACAATGGTTCTGGATTGGCATGAGTTGAAAACCAATAGATTCAATTCGATCCTTGGGCTGCTGGTGCAGGCTACTGCAACAGAGCTAGTACTGTTCTGAAGTGACTGCTTGGACAGTTGTCCTGCCTGTCAATCTATCTCATGGCCATGAGACTATGGAAAAAAAGCAGCCTTGTTTTGTTTGAATAAAAAAACCCAGCCAGCCGGATCGCATAGCACAAGATATGATGTGAGAAACAAAATAAAAAACAAGAAAAAAGTTTCATCAATAATATTTATAAATGGATCTTTCCAAAGTTTTCCTTCTTAGTTATGTTTGAACTTAAGAGCCAAGACCCCACTGTGTGCTTTGGGACTGGCGTCCTTATCAGAGGTTTATGGTAGGGTTTAAGGGGATTAAGAAAAGGGCTTGGGGGTGGGGAAGGGTTTCAAGAAAAGCTAGAACGTGCTCTTTCTCAGAACACAGATCCCTATGGCATGGGATGTAGTAATGGTCCAGCATTTGCTTGGCGGATCTCATTCCTTCTGCTGAGTTTAAATGGCCTTGTGGTTGTAGTGTTCTCCCTCAAGAAGATGCATGGGTTGTTCATAGATTTTCTCTAGAGAAACCAAGGTTTTCAAAGTTGATATCATGAGGGTGTGTACTCTTCAATGATTGGAGAAGATGAAGGCGATAAACACTAATAATAACAACAGCAGCAACTGGTTGGGTTTCTCTCTCTCCCCTTGCACGAGTATGGAGGTGCCTCCAGACCCGCATCATCAAGCAAATCACCATGGTCATCATCACCAAGCTCAGCCTCCACATGTTGCTTCCGTTGTCTCTTCTGCACTACCAGGTAGCTTCTTTCTAGCACCACATTTTAGCTATGGTGTTACGGAGAATGGAGGCCTCTACTCTCATCTCTCTGTCATGCCACTCAAATCTGATGGCTCTCTTTGCATCATGGAGGCCCTCACCAGATCACACGAACAAGGTTCTCCTATTTTCTTCTTCGACTACTTCTTCCTCCTTTAAGCCTGTCTTCAATATCCTCATTTGTTTCATTTTTGGTGAAGGAATGGTGCCATCTCTAAACCCCAAGCTGGAAGATTTCCTAGGTATTGGTCCAAATGACAGCATGTTCTATCACCAAAACACCGAGTCTGAGAGCAATAGAAACCACCCTCTGGACCTGCTTCACCAATCATATTTCCAGCCATTGCAGGAGGAAATATGCTCTGGTGTGACCAACCATGAGATTTATGGGGAGCCAGTGAGCACAAATGAGATCCCAAATCTTCTAAACTGGGGTGTTGGAGCTAGTCATGTTAATGCAATGGGATATGGAGATCTGCAGCAGCCACTGAGCTTGTCCATGAGCCCTGTGTCGCAGTCTAGTTGTATCACAGCTCCACAGCAGGTCTCACCTACTGCAGCAGCTGAGAGCATCTCGAAGGGCAAAGGGGCCCAGAAGCAGCCAGTTCATAGGAAGTCCATTGATACATTTGGGCAGAGAACATCTCAGTATAGAGGTGTCACAAGGTTTGTATTTCCATATCTGTATACATTTGGGCTTTTTTGCTTGGATTTTTGCTTGTGGATCATAGATATTTTTTATGTACACCAGGCATAGGTGGACAGGCAGATATGAAGCCCATCTTTGGGACAATAGTTGCAAGAAGGAAGGTCAGACAAGGAAGGGAAGGCAAGGTTGGTAGCAGTATTTCTTCAGCCTTCTAGTTTCCCCTCCATATTTGGTTTTAGAAAATTTTGGACTGACTGTTATCTATCATGTGGTGTTTGACGTGCGCTTCCTTGTGGAATGTCATTAAACTCAATGCCCTGCAGTTTATTTAGGTAAGTTCTATTTTTTTCGTTCATACCGAATTTCATCTTCAACCTTATAAACTGTTGTTCACAATTGCTAACGGTGGATTCTAGGTGGATATGATATGGAAGAGAAAGCTGCTAGAGCTTATGACTTAGCTGCACTTAAGTACTGGGGACCTTCCACTCATATCAATTTCCCGGTATGCAACTACATTCTTTGTGATAGCCGAAGCTTCTATGTATTTGATTTTGCGAACTGATTTAACACGATTTTTGATGCAGTTGGACGATTATTGCGAAGAGCTTGAAGAAATGAAGAACATGAGCAGGCAGGAATATGTGGCTCACTTGAGAAGGTAAATTGTCTTTCGTCTGCAATAAACCACTTATATTTTGTGTCTTAGGTAGTATCTGTTCGCATGACGGCTTCATTTTTTTAATTTTTTTAATTTTTTTTTGCAGGAAAAGCAGCGGGTTTTCACGAGGGGCTTCAATATACCGAGGAGTCACAAGGTTGTTCATTGTGTTCCTGAATGCTTGAATACTTCATTTCCTATTTAAATAAACTAATATCGACTTCCATCCTACTATTTTTGGTAGGCATCATCAACATGGAAGATGGCAAGCCCGAATTGGTAGGGTTGCAGGAAACAAAGATCTCTATCTCGGGACATTCAGTAAGTATTAAGCAGTTCAATTTAATACTTCATGTTGCTTGATGTTACTTTTTCATGCTTATATTTAGCTTCATTTTGGCTAGTCATGATTGAAGCTTAATTCTGAGGCTAGCAGTCCAATCAAAACGTAATATATCTCTGCAATCTGAGGGAATAATGTCTATGTGAAAGCAACCCTTTGTAACACAAGACTTTTACTTTCTTTTTCTGAGAATGAACACAAGGCATTATCTTTAACCATTACCCATGCTTTAGATAAGGCTGGTCTCTGAATTGCTGCAAAGGTCCTGTTTGACTGAAATGCCTTAAATGAGAAAACAAAAGTAAAGCGCCTCTCAGGCATGCATTGCCAAGATTTACAGAATCTGCTTAATATTGATCTTTTGATAGGCACTCAAGAGGAAGCTGCAGAAGCATATGACATTGCTGCAATCAAGTTTCGTGGATTAAACGCAGTCACCAACTTCGACATTACAAGATACGACGTTGAGAGGATCATGGCAAGCAGTAATCTGCTCTCTGCTGATCTCGCTCGGAGAAACAAGGCGCCAATTGTTGACACTGATGCTTCCTCCGCTCCAAACAAGGGAAACAACAGCATTAGCTCTGAATGGAAGGTGGACCTATCAGAATCCCTTGTTCAGAAATCAACAGTAGATGTCTTGGATTATCGGAGCGCAACTTATGTAGCCAATGCTCATGATCTGTTTGGCTTGGAGGCAGTCAGTTCTGCACAGGCGAACGATGAATCTGGACAAATGAAGCAAACACAGCTATCAAATGCATCATCGTTGGCATCAAGCTTGAGCAGCTCGGGCGAGGGGAGCTCCGACCGCAGCGGCCTCTCGGTGCTATACGCTAAGTCTCTGACTAAGTTCACTAGCTCTCCATTAACCTCCATGGTTCAAATGCCAGTCTTTGCTGCATGGACTGATGCCTGAAGACTCTGTAAGTGATGGCAAAACAAGAAAAGAAAGAGAAGTAGAAAAGAAAGTGGTGTCGCGTGGGGGTAGGGCAGGCCTTCCAATCTTTTTTGCAGTGATTTAAATTTTGGAACTGCTCCTTTGGTGCCTGTGCTGCGTAGGCCATTGTAGGGGGGATTTTGCAGTGTTTAAAGGCAATGTGTTGCAATTCATGAAGTGGTGTATTCTGCAATGGTTTCTGGGCCATTTTGATGTTTGTCTGCTTTGGTCCTGGTTGCTTTTTTATTCTTTTGTCATTCTTTTCCTTTTGGTGAGCTTTGTTCAGAGGCTTGCGACACGGCAGACCACTTGTTTAAAGGGATGTGGCTTCCCAAAATGGTGCATGCTTGACCCCATGTTCAAGAGGAGTCTTCTTGCTTGGGAGAGAATCCCATGGAACTTCGCTCTCATATTAGGTAGGGATTGTGTGGTTCTTGGAAAGTGAGAGAAAATACAAGAGCCCCCTTCTGTCCGCTTTTGAGAGAAGTCGTTTCTCAGCTCAAAAGAAAAAAAATAAAATAAAATGGCGAATTAACTTATTTAGAAATTCATTTCGAATGGTGTTGTATCGAAAGAGAGATTTTGCTTTCGCAAACGGATATAATTGATGGAAGTCACTTCATTTCTATCCATTCCCATTCAATTCCAATAAACCAAACAACTCCTCTCCTCTCTATGCATCCTTCAGTGCAAACATATTTTTCAAAGCGGAAACATAAACATATCATTTCAATGGATTTTAACCCGTATTTTTCATTATGATGTTAACAGGTTTTGCCCAAGTTTGCTGCCATTCCAGATGCATACAATGGAGGTCAAGAGAGCCTGAAACAAAGTGAGAAAATTGCAAAAAGGACCCTGGTTTACGTGATGATTTGACTGGACATGTCGGATAGGCCCCTCCATGCAGAGCTTTAAAAGGATCCAAAACATAATTTGAGAAGGGAAGGGGTCCGTCAATCAGAAAGGAACAACCGTAGCAAATGCCTCCTCAGATGAAACACTCGACCAAAGTACCAGCTTCCCTCGCTTCCCATGTGCTCTGTGCCAGACCCAGAATCCCCCATTTCTCGTGCACAAATACTAACTCTTTGAGGGTCCTAAGCGAAAAAAAAATGAGGCCATTCATTCCAGTGCCTGCATGGCCATAAAATACCTGGGCCTCTTCGTACAAATGAAGGTCCAACCCAAAAGCTTTCAGGCCTATCGTTTTTGGGGTTTCGCAAGCTCGGCACATTGACAGCGCTGTGGGCCTCTCTATTTCTATTTTTTGCAAATATACGCTCGGCAAATCGTGAAATTGTATTGGTGCCCCTGACAAAATCGGTTTTGCATACACACCCCCACAAAGCCGTGATGTTTGCATATATACCCATTCCTGCCTGTTTCCGATGGGAATGTATGCATGCATGCATATATCCTTGAGCTTAGCCCAGGCCCAGAAGGTTTGGTATGGTCTGGGCTTTCGGGCTCGATCGGGCCCAGTAGACCCGTGAAAGGCTGCAATATTGTCTTTCCAGCTGGTTTCTAGCTAGTTTCCCAAGTGCGAGACGGCGAGGGAGCTTTCGTTGCAGGCCACCGCATCAACAGCCAAATCCTTTGCATGAAATCGTCGGGGAACAAAATGATGCTCGTCCTATTTTCTCCTCTTTTTTTTTTTTTTTTTTTTTTTTTTTTTCTTGCGTGGGGTCCGATCAAGCCTTGATTTAACCCAGTGTAGTAAAAAACAACCCTATATATGGTCGACAAAAAATAAAATAAAATAAAACTTTAATAAGGAAATTATTTTTTATCACTATCAACAAAAAATTTATAAACAATCACCTCATAATAAATATTTTAAATTTTAAATTTATTATTTAATTTAATGTGGAAAATTATAATAACAACCGAACAATGTCTTTTCTCTAATTTCGCTTGCTGACAACTGTTAAAATACTTACTAAGAATTCTCCTTCATTAAAAAAGAATAAAAATTGAGAAAAGATATTTTTACACTTCAATTTAGATAATTAAGGGTATAATCATCGTTTCATATTTATTTAAATGTTACAAAATAAAAAAAAAAAAAGAAATGTTGATCGAGAAATAGTTTTTTGCTAATAATTGTAAGAAATATATATATATTTTTCTATAAATTTATAACAACGCAGTTGATTAGTTCCTAAAAATTCAAATAAAATTGATGGGATCTCTAATCAACTACCTGACTTCTGTTTTCATTTAGTTAGAGCATCCATTCAATGTAAGTGAGCGTCTTGGAGAGTTAATATTCACTTCATTCAAAACGTTTTGATTGTCTTCAACAAATTACCAAGTGTTTGGTTCATGTATAAATCAGGAGATCTTGTTTTATCACAATAAATGATTTATCTGACGATAAATCGAGAAATTGGTTCTTCCTGATTTGTCCATTCTAAATAAGTCAAAATAAGTTTTTTTTTTTTTTTTTTTTTTTTTTGCTTATCTCTGAATAAATAATTTTATAAATAAATTATAATATTCTGATTCATCCAGGAATCAGAGTGGCATTCAGAGAGATGTGAGTTGGCTGGCAGCAGCCAAAATGAGTAGAAACTTTGGAAATAATTGGGAATCTGCCAAGGAAAAAGATCCTCAATTCAAGCTTGGGCTTCAAGGGAAGCAGCTCCCCATCGTTGATTCAAAGGAAGGCATTAAAATATATTTCTCACAAGGATATATTATTATCTAAAGGCTCTTTTACTTTATTAACCAAGTAGATTAACTAATTTAATCCACTCTACCAGGCTACTAATTGCCCTTGATTAGAATAGACCAATAGCTTGTGCTAGGCACCTCCCAATTCAAGTTTAAAATTGGAACTTCTCCATATATGACCCTGCAAAATCTGCTATTTCGTTCTCTTCATATTTGAACTTTTAGGGGTGTGTAAACAATTACCAAACATTTGAGGGGCTTATATGCAAAATGTTTTTTTTTTGAAAGTAGACAGTGCAATTTTAGTTTTTTGTAGAGCTTACATGCAAGTTCAGTTTTTGTGGACGAAAATTTTCGACTTTTTGTAGAGCTTATGCGAGTTCAGTTTTTGTGGACGAAACTTTTCAACTTTTTAAGGTGTATAATGAATAAATAAAAAAGTCAAAGAAAAAAGTTAACGCAAGGGTGTAAACGTAAATATGACTTTTTTATGTTTGTAATTAGCTAATTTTTGAGGGGGTATACTACAAAATCTCATTTAATAGTTTACCGGGGGAGGTTGGTATTGCTTAACTATTCTACTTGTTGAAAAGGTGCCGTTTCACTTCTATGACAAGCAACATATTTCAATCTTTTTTTTTTATTTTTATGTTCGTGCCATTTTGAGTGCATATTTCTGACAAATTCGAGTTTTAAACTCCTAAATTTGTTGCATCATGTAAGTTCAGATTCAATTTTGTGTTTTTTAGGGTTTGTTTGGTTTCAGTTCCGATGGATTTTCCGTAGTCGTTTTTTGCGTTTTCCACTTCTGCTTTCTTGTTCTTTACCTTGGCTTGAACCCTACTCAATTCCAAAATTTGCAATTTCTGTTCAATTAGGTCATAGGTCGGTGAATTTAGAGATTCTGCAAGCACCAATTCAGCCAAATTTCAAAGGGTTTCTGTTTATAGTCCTTCTTGCTTTCCAAGCTCCGGAATTTTGTGGCACTTTCTCCTGCTCAAGGCTTGTAATGACCCATTTTCTAGGAATTCAGCATCCTAGGGTTTGTTTAGGGGGTTTTCCATCTAGACCTTCTTTTCTTGCTAAAAAGATTCAATTTTTTCAAGCGGTCCACCCAAAAACCCTAGTTCAGTTGCTCAACCGCTGTTTCTGTGGAACATTTCTGCTGATTTTGATGCTTCCAAGTGTTCTTTGGGTGTGCCTTCCTTGTTGGTTGAATACATTCATTTGTCCTGAAGATGCTTGTAGAAATGCTGCTTTAAATCTTCTGTCTTGTCATTTACATTCATTTTCACTTGTTCTGCAAATTAATGTAATATGATTAGTTTTGATATGGGGAAATTTAGATGGAATCATCTTATATATTTTACTGTTGTGCAAGTCTAGCTGTTTACTGATTAGATTCTCTTCTTCTTTGTCTCCTTTATGCTGTGGTGAAAGGTCCACTTTCCTGCCTGTGTGTCACTTTGTAGTAGATTGGGGGTGATCTCAAGGGTATTAAAGTTAGACAGCTGGTGGGATGATAGGTAATGTGCCTGGACATGGGTTTCTCTTTCCTCTCTGTTTTGTTTAGGATTCGGCTGCTGGGAACGACTTTTGCTTTCAATCTCCGAGCAGGATAAAGCTGCCAAGGTTAGTTGTTCCTTGTTGAGTCCTGCAAGAAATTTACCAGTCAAACTTCACTTCTTTCTCTTTAGCTAAAGATCATCTTGCTCCTTTGGTAGCTCTACTGCTACTCTTTGTGGATTCAGGGTTTCCTATTGAGCGCTGTTGAGCTATGGGTAATGCTGATGATGCCCAATTTGCATTTGAGAAGGGAAGAGGTATTGCCGCTCACAGAGAAGTTTCTACTGCTAATGTTGATGGGCAACTCCTAGCTACCGATTGGGATCCACTTCTTTCCATGGATCACAACATGAACTTTATTGGTTCAGCTGGTTTTCCTCCCTTTTCTGTTGGTACGCCGGAGTTCCATGGTGTTGGTACTGCTAATAGTGGCAGGGACGGGCAAATTCCGGGTCTTCCGTGCTTCGGCAGCAAGAGCTTTCCTGAGGTTGTCGGTTCCTTCCCCTTGTGTGAGGGTAGCCAGGTTCCAATTCCTCTTTGCACTTCTGAACCCCGTCTAGGTGGTGATTATGGAACTGAGAAAAATCTCAAGGGAAAGAAGAGAAAGGGGACGTCTGAAACTGGTGCCTCACATCCTTATTCCCCATTTGAAAAGCTTCAGGTAGGATTTTTTTTTTTTTTTTTGTTCTTTTTTACTGGTACATTTCCATTATTTTGAAAATTTGGTGATTTCTTATCGGTTTACCTTTTGAAAACTCAAGTTTGAACAGAAGAAAAATGCTTCACCCAAGTCTATAAAGAGCCTGGCTGAGAAGGATGAGAAGAAAACGAACTCTGAGCTGAGCCCAGGGAACGACTCTCAAAAGACTAGTAATAAGCATGCAAAGGAGAAATCTCAAAATGTGGACACCACTAGCAAAGAGGATTATGTTCATGTTAGGGCCAAGCGAGGCCAGGCCACCAATAGTCATAGTCTTGCAGAAAGAGTAAGAACCTACCCATACTTCTGTCTTAGTCTAGATTTAGTTTCATTTTCTCATTAACTCTTTCATTTTTGTTATAGGTGAGGAGGGAAAAGATCAGCGAAAGAATGAGGTTACTTCAAGACCTTGTTCCAGGATGCAACAAGGTAATCTTAGGCCTTCTACCAGGTTGAGTTTTTTGTGCCGTATGAACAGTTAAATTGCTTGTAATTTATGTTAAGTTTGTGGGTAACTACTGTGCAGATAACGGGCAAGGCAATGATGCTTGACGAGATAATTAACTATGTACAGTCACTGCAAAGGCAGGTTGAGGTATGTGCTTTACGCACATCACTTGGAACCCATTAATATTTGTCTTTAAAGCTTCCGATTTAGTGGTGAAGATGCATCTTACTCTCTGAGGTTACGCCTCAACTTGTCATTGATTCTTGTTTGAGAATTTCGAAGGAGGAAAAGTCTACTTATGTCAATCATAGATATTTCTTCCCTTTTTTTTTCCATTGTTTTGGCATGAAATAATTTGAATTGGACTTCACAGTTCCTATCAATGAAGCTTGCTGCTGTCAATCCGGAAATGAATTTCGACATTGAGCAGATCCTTTCAAAAGATGTAAGAGTAACTTGGTATAGTTTCTTTTGGATCGGAGCTGTCTCTCACACTACTATCTATTTATGAGCTTTTTGTCAAATTTGCAGTATCTCCGTTCTCAAGATATAAGTGCAGCTGCTGCTGATTTTGTTCAAGGAACGAGCACTCCTCATTCTCATGTGCAAGGAATCTTGCAGACTGAGACGGGGATGTGTAGCATCCCAAACTCCGGGGGCATGTCGAGACTTGTCACCTCTCAAATTTCACCCATGGCTCGGGTAATGACACATTTCTCACATCCAAGCCAAGCTTGTTCATTGTAATTATCTGTTCATTTATGTTAGTTCGTTCTTGAGCAGATACCAAGTGTATGGGATCACGAGCTTCAGAATATCATCCCAATGGGCTTCATCCCTAACCCAACCACTAATAATAAAGGCTTGAATGGTATTTTTACGAGTCAGCCTTAAAATCATGGTGAGAAAAGCATTATACTGTCAAATTATTGAGCAAGCTGTTTAATTATTGACAGTTAAGACGGAAGCGAGTCGTGGATCCCTAACAAGGGATAAGTTTTATTCACTCCTAACCAAGTTTATTCTGATATTTTTGAAGTTCATGTGAAAATCAATTTACTGTATAGTCCACAGATCTAACGATTTGTCTTCAATTTTTAGAATGAGTGACGATATATATGGAGGCCATTTATGGCCCCAGAGAGAGTATAGCTACTTGATTCCATATATGATTGTTTTCTGCAAATCCATTCTGGTTGTGTGGGAGCAGTTCTAAACTTTTGGGTCTGTAACAAGGACAAAGTGGGAAACCTCTTGCTGGAGTTGTTGTAGTGTACTAAGAAAGGCACAGGGTTTTGGGTTTTGTATTGCTGTCTTGTTTCTAATTGTGCTTAAATTGATTTGCATTCACAATCTTTTGTGATAATTGAGATTGTTTAAATTTGAATTCAAGAAACAGAAGATATTCCGGAAAAAAAAAGGAAATAAATGATGAAAATAGTGGATAAATTCATGCTTAATTTCTTCATATTTGCTTCTTAGTTACTTTTCATGGTTCTAGCAGAAAATTACTTTATTTGTTGAATTTGCAGAAAACGCCCTATATCATCAATACTGCACAAGTTTCCTGCCCTAATTAATCATACATTTTAAATAAACATCTTATGAGAATTCTATTTCTAATTATTTTGGTCTTTGGATGGTAAAGCTACTAAAATAATTGTTAAAAGAAAATTAAAAATAATGGCAATGCGAGGTGGGAGAAGCGGATTGACAATGATAATGGAGGTTTTCCGAAAAGAAAAGAAAACAAATTTAAAAAAAGTTTAAAAATAAAGGGTGATAAAACCTTTATTTTCTTATTATTCAAAGAGATAATTACCTATAATTTTTTATAATTAGTCTTAATTATGCATAACTCCCTGTAATTTCTGGAATTATCCGCGCCCCCTCATTTTTGAAAATATTTATCCACGATCTGATTGTTATTTAATTAAAATTTTCTCAAAAAATTTCTATTTTACCCTCGGTTATTTTACAATTAAATCCCTAAAAACATATTTTTTATATTTGATGTCCCAAAATTTAATTTTTTGCAAATAACACCCCGAAATTACTTTAATTTACAAAAAAGTCTCCGAAATTCGTGTCGCCGGAGCAGAGGCGGAGGCCGTTCGCGCCCACGTGCCGAGGACGGAGGCCGAGGCCGGCGTGCTGACACAAGAGCGCAGACGGCCTCGGCATGTGAGACGGATGCCGAGGCCAGCGAGCCTGCAGCGGGGGCGGAGGGCCACGGCCTTGGCCGTCCGAGCCCGCGTGCCGGCGCGCCGGCCTCGGCCTCCGTCCCCGGCACGTCGTTCGCTCCCGCGTGCTGAGGACGGAGATCGAGGCCAGCGCGCCCGTGTGCTGAGGCTGTCCATGCCCGCTGCTAGCGCGCCGACCTCGGCGTCCATCTCACGTGCCGAGACTGTCCGCGCCCTCGTGTCGACACGCCGGCCTCGGCCTCCGTCCCCGTCACGCGGGCGCGAACGACCTCGGCCTTGGCTATCCACACTCGAGTGCCAGCACATCGGCGCGCCAGCCTCCGCCTTCGCTCTCGCCGCCGGCTCCGGCGTCGCCGTCCGCTTGCCACCATTCTCACCGCCGTCGAATTTCAGAGACTTTTATGTAAATCGGAATAATTTCGGGGTGTTATTTGCAAAAATCTGAATTTCGGGGACTTTTCTGTAAATGGAAATAATTTCAGGGTGTTATTTGCAAAAAATTGAATTTCGAGGGCGCTAAATATAAAAAATAAGTTTTTAGGGGTTTAATTGTAAAATAACTGAAGGTAAAATTGAAATTTTTTTGGAAAAAAATTTGATTAAATAACAATCGAGGGTGTTGGTAAATATTTTCGAAAATAAGGAGCGTGGGTAATTTCGAAAATTACGAAAATTATACGTAATTAAAGCTAATTATAGAGACTTATAAGTAATTATTTCTTATAAGTCAGACGGTCGCTACTACAGTCCTCCGAGCACCGGACAGCCAGCGAGGCCGTTCCCCGCGTCACTCGTCTCCCTAAGTCATCGTTTCGCTGCGTCGCCAGCCGTTATCCATTAGCAGATCACCTCCCAAGGCCAAAGTCATTTCACAGTTCTTGTGCGTTCCATCTCAAAATCAACTGAACAGTCATGCGGCGATCCAGCAGAAGTTTCTTCCGCAAGTATCACGCATCAAGTTACTTTGTCTCATCAAATGATCTATTCATTTCTGCAGTCATTGGGAAGTTGGAACAACATTTTACTTGCATATTTTGAACGAATGGAAAATGGAACCGTTTGGATCTTATCATGGCAAGACCTTGGAACATGTTCATATGGATTTGTGTACGATCACGGGAGAGCAAATGCCCCCACTAATTGAATCCCCATCCTATACATGTACATATGTACTCTTTTTCATTGATAATTAGAGTTCGTAAAGCACTATACATAAAAAATGTTCTTATGCTTTTCCACTGTTACACTCACATTTGGTTCTTATTTCTTGCTCTTGATTCAAAAAAATTCCTTTTATTCACTCTAAAGTACTATACATAAAATGTTCTTATGCTTAACATTTCAAATTTTCAGTATTTAAATATTAATATGACTAATGAATAATTTTAAAAAAAATTTATGCTTTTATTTAATATTTAATTTTCGTCCAACTCTGACGGTCTGTAATAGCAAGAACGAAAAGGAGAAAATATTCTGCGAACCATTTTTATCGCCTGTGCCATAATCATGTATAAAAAAAAAAATATAATACGATGATCGCATCTCCACGGAGGAAGAATCAACAAAGAAATTCATTTTTCGAAAACGACAATCATCTAATATTAAAACACGACGGCGGTGATTGAAAAAAATGACAAAGACCATAAAAAAAAAGCAAATAAAAATAAAAACTCGAGGGTTAGTGACTGTCCGCGTCATGGGATAAACAATAAGCCCAACTGAGATTCACTGGATGGATTTAGAGGGAATTGTGGTTCGTCGCTAAGCGTTTGTCATTAGGGTTTTATAATTAACGCGGTGAGGGCCTTAATCACGTTGGCTTGTTTGCTGAAACGAGATTATAATATGACTTTTATTTGTATAATTTGTGGTTGTTATTGTTAATTAATAATTGTTATTAATTTTTCAGGGCCGATTGGCATGTGAAAAGCTGCAATGAGTCAGTCAATGACTGACGTTTTGCATGGGATTCCTTCTCATACACTTTGTATATTCCCATAGACTTTTGTTGTACACAAATATTATACAATAAATTTTTTTCCCTGCAATAAAAAAGATAAAATGAAATAAAATAACCCTGAATTTCAATTCTCAAAGGCACTAAATATCCATTAGAATGTGATAAGGGGCGTGCAGAAGGTCCCATGGGGTCCATTTAGTAAAATAATATCTAAAAAAAAAAATTAATTAGTATTATTTTTTTAATAACTTAATAATAATATAAAAATAATTACTATTAATTTTTTTAAAAAAATTCTAATCCCGATATCAAAGAAAATCATAATCTCTAAAAAAATTATATATCGAATAAAAGCGTCAAATCCAGCAATCATGCAATATAATTTAATACATTATTTATAATTAATAATACAAGAATAATTATTCCACAAACGGTTAATTGATGACATTTCATGATGGCGATCAATTACTTAAGAATTTATCTGAATAAAAAAATGAGTTTCTAATTGAGATTTATGTCTAATCACGGTTTTCATTTTGTCTAAATTAATTAGGCCTAACTAATCCACAAACTGGTAATAAAGTATCATGGAACCTCGAGCCATCTTCTCGGAGGTGTTTAACCCTGAGTGATCTAAGACTGTACTTTGACTTCTTAATCGCAAGTTTATCTTCTAAATCTCCCAAAGATAAGGTCGAGTAGCTGTTAACCTCGAATAATAGACATGCAGCCCCTGCTTTATCTGTATAATTGATTGACCGAGTCAATTGCTTTTCTCTGTTGATGTCACTGATGACATTTTAACCCTCTCGGGTTGTCGACCAGCCCGGGCCAAGTTGACGAATGACGAGGCCCGAAAGCCCTGTCTGAAAAATATGGGATTTACATTCAGCCGCTACAATCGCTACAATAATAGACTTGGCCCGTACAAGTCCAGATTTACGGTCTAGAAAGCCGGGCGAACCCAATACAGCCCTCTACGTCGTAGATATGGATATGTACCGTCCAGATCCAAAGATTTGAGGTAGGTGTCTTCCAAAAGTAGATGCCCTTCTTGTTTCATAAAAGAGAGCTACCTACTGATTTGACCCTACTTGCTATATTGGCCAACTTATGCATGAATCTCAGAATTCGAGGTCCAAAATGTAATGCCATTTTCATAGGAAATTGTCTACATGTGATTAGCCAAACATTCTTCCAATGATCCATAAACAATATGCATGTGCTTCACGCATGTTGACACAGAGATCAAACCTTACAGCTAATGAAGGGGAAGATGAGCTGTAATTAATGAGACTTTCAGTTGTTTGTCTTTTGAATTATGAAGATGTGATTATACGATTGGTTGGCGGTTTGGAACAGATTAGGAAGTGAATTAGGTCAAGTGCACACAGGAAAATGGATTAATGATTGTGAGGAAGGAAGAGAGGAATCATTTGATAGTTTTGAAATTGTGTCCCACAAATTGGAACTATATGATTTCTCAACCTATCGAAGACTTGTCCAATATGAGAAGTCAACTGTCAGCAATGTATAATAGCCAAACTAGCTAATCTATTGTGCAAGTAGACACAGATTTTCAACTCATAAAAGTTATCATATTCCCACCAAATGCCAATAATCTCTTCCTTTCACCCTCTCTCTCTCTCTCTCAATTCATTCTCCTGAAAATACAGTCTGTTTTGCATAACAATGCAGTTGGAGCTTGAAATTACACTAGAACGTTTCCCTCCAGAGTCTCAGTTCTTTTGAATACTGATGATATGTTAACCAATTTGCACAAGTGCTCTGAAATTATCTCTTCAAGATAAAAACTTGTTGGACAAAAACATGATAATTATAATCGTGCCTGTAATGTCGAATTGAGAAAATGCATAACAGCATCATGTTTGACTTGCAAATGTATGTCAACACGAGAATTAGTCATTAGTTGACATCTCTGAATGGCAATGGCTAATGGAAACACGAGCAAGTGATTCAAACAATCAAAGAAAATCTTTGTGCTTCTCATTAATCTACTACTTTCCTTCTAAGCATACTCTTTAATCAGCAATCATCTCCAGCAATAACACAAGCATTAGAAACACAACTTCATAAACTGCGACCGCTAGCTTATAATTAAAATTGCCCATTTAACTCTTATTTGGGCAACAATCGCCAAACCGAATACACGGTTCTAGCACTAAGACCACTAAACATCCACATTATTGCATGCATCAATACTGAAGGACGAATTGAAAATGGTTCCCAAGGATCATTTCTTGAAACATTTACATGTATATAATCTCTCCAACTTAAATTACAGCAATCTCAAGTAGGTGGTGACTCAGTGAGCAAGACATAAAGCAAGTTTCTAGGCATGCATGCTAATCGCTTAGAGAAGACTACACTCTTTTGAGAAACCCCTCGCCACATTAAGGCTGTGCACAATTTGTCAAAGTACTTGCATCTCACAAGGAACCTCACAACAAGGACCATGCTTCTCAAGATGCCTAAAAAAGTCTCCAACCTTTGCATGTGGATGAGGAAAGGCATTGTGGGGGCTCATTGCAATATTTGAATTCTAATCCCATCAAACACATTGGACAGCAGTACAGCCCATGTTTTCTGACCAAAAGAGACCTAGAGATGCATGTGTACTTGCACTTCGGGGAAGAAGAATAAGAATATGTCCTAGGAATTGGAGCCAATAACAATAATAGGAAGCCACCAATTGAAACAAAACAAACAAATGGCCAAGGTAAAGAGAGCACCAAATCCAATATTTTGATATCATAAACACAAATCAAACAACTCTCTCAATGTTCGATTCTATTAGGGTTTTCATTCGAGCAAGAAACCTAGGCACGGAAGTGCAATTGCTGTTCAGAGAAGAAGAATGAGAATATAAAACCTAGGAATTGCAGCTCGTAAAAATACAGAGGAAGCCATCAATGGAAGAAAACAAACAATATATAAAGGAAAATGCCAAAAATAAAACTATCTTTGATACCATGCATACAAACCAATATAACAACTCTTGAGTTAGAGTTTATTAGGGTTTTCTGCAAGAAAATACCAACACCACCACCTTCACCAATGTTACGAGTATACAAGTATATATATATATATATATATATCCCAAAACAATCACTGGTGCACTGGCTCCTCAAAAGCACACTGCTGCATTCCTTGGTAGCTTGCAGACATAGTTGGATAGGCCAAGGGGCTTACCTCAGACCAATTCATGCTTGTCGATGAACTTGTAAGACTCCCGCTGCTCCCTTCCACCATGTTCTCCATTCCGTAGAGGAAATCCATCCCTTCTAGCTTCGCCTCGCTCCCACCAAGCATTTGATCGAGCTCAGTCACGTATCCGTTTGGGCTTTGCATCATCGGAGCCATCTCTGACAAGCAACCTTCGTTGAAAGAAGGCAATACGTTCATAGGCTCTCCGTAAACATGCTGTGCTGGAGCGACAACCGAGTTCCGATGGTGGTGGCTTATCCCTTGATCGCCGGAAAACCTTTCGCCTAGCTTCATCAGCAGCTTTCTGATGGCCGTACGGTCACTGTGATCGACGGCAGGGTTCAACGGGTAAACTGGGATCTGCTGCTGAGGGCAGTACACTCCCCGCTCACCGCCGAAGGCAAGACCTCCACCCTCAGCTCTTGCCATCACTTCCTGCTTGGCTCCCCGGCGAGGCTGCTGCCCGTCCTTCCGCTGCTTGCCAAGGAGCTTCTTCTTGAGCCTAGTGTTCCAGTAGTTCTTGATATCGTTATCGGTTCTCCCCGGCAGCTGCGCCGCAATTATCGACCACCTACACACATGCCTAAGATCTCACTTCACAAAGAATAGGATGATAATCAAACGAATGGTCATCTCCCCACCTGCTTCCGATGCTGATGTACAGGCTGCATATGATGTTATCCTCCTCTTCCGAGAAGCCGCCGTGCTTTATGTTCGGCCTGAGGTAGTTCAGCCACCGGAGGCGGCAGCTCTTCCCGCAGCGTTTGAGGCCTTCATCACCACAACAAAACCAACTCCACCTAAAGATTTGAAACAAGGCTTACAAGAAGGAAAGCAATCAAAAACTGGATAGAGACACACCGATCTTCTGCGGGAGGGCGATCCAGTTGCCGCCGGTGCCGTGTTGCTCGATGTAGGACTTGAGCTTGGCATCCTCCTCCGGCGACCAGGGGCCCTTCTTAACGTTGGCTTTGTCGCAGCAGGGAGCTCTTCCCATGGCTGGATGGCTGGCTGGCTGGCTGGCTGCCTTCTCTCTTTCTTGGAGGTCTATAGGTTTCTCTTTGGTGTTGAACAGGGAAGGGAGGAGGGAGCTTAGACTTGAGAAGGAGGAGGAGGAGGAGGCACGAGCGCCAGGAGGATTTGGATTAAAAAAGGGAAAAGCTTGAGGGGGTGAATTATAAAAATTGCTGGGTAAGAGACGAGGGTTTGCATCTCTGTCTTTGTTGGTCTCGAATCTAATTGCAACGCACTCATTCATAGCACCTGGTCCCACCATGCACTCATACTTGTGCATTGGAGATGTAAAACATGGGTTTTGCATGTTCTATTTTTTTGAGTTTTTAATAAACATTGTAAATTTATAAAAAAAAATTTATATAATTATTATTAGTAAAAAAAATTACTCATTTTATATTATAAATTTATAAAAAAATATTTCAATTAAATTTACAAATATTTTTATTTTAATTTAATTTTATACTTGTGCATTGGAGATGTAAAACATGGGTTTTGCATGTTCTATTTTTTTGAGTTTTTAATAAACATTGTAAATTTATAAAAAAAATATTTATATAATTATTATTAGTAAAAAAAATACTCATTTTATATTATAAATTTATAAAAAAATATTTCAATTAAATTTACAAATATTTTTATTTAATTTAATTTTACTAATTAAAATTAATATAAAAGTCTAAATTATTCTCATTTGATTTTTTATTTAAACAATGATTAAATTAATATAAAATATAATTTATTTTATTCTAGATTTTATGGAAAATCAATTGTTTGAGTTTATGAAACTAAAAATCTAAAATCAATTTTATCAAATCGACTATTTGATAATTATAAATTGATTGTCTGAAATAAAACCAAATGAGAATAATTTGATCTTTTATATTAATTTTATTAATAATATTAAATTAATATAAATTATTTTTAATATTTTAATTGAGATTATTATTTTAAATTTATACTATATGATGAGTAGTTTTTTTATAATAATAAAGTAGGTGATTTTTCATAAATTTATAATAAAATAGGTGACTTTTGTACTAAAAACCATAGTTTGCAGTTTCGGCCGGTCCCGAACCGAAACCATATTTTGGGTTTCGGTTAGGGTTTACTGTTTATTACTGTTCATCTTCACCAACGAACTCGGGCGAGAGCGCGCAGGCGGGAGCGCGTGCGGGCTCAAGCGCGCGGGGGCAGGAGCTCGCCGGGCGCGCACGCGGGGGCGGGATCTCACCAGGCTCGGAGGGGGGGGGACCTCGCGCCCGCTTCGTGTCCGAGCCCAAGGACCTTGCGCACTCGCTAGTCTGTCGCCGCTCCCTCGCCTATCACACACCTTCACCGACCTGATCCGTACTCTCGCAAGATGAGGTCGGCCTTACACTGGGGCCAACGTGATCGCCAATTTGATTTCGATGTCCTTATTGGTTTCTGTTAGATACTGTTCACGTACATAATATTATTCATGTAATTATTCATTATTTTTTTAAATTTTTAAACATATTATAATTTTTTAATTTGAAGTTAAAAAATAATTGAAATAAAGTTAAATTTTAGTCAAAATATAATTTTCATTTTGGACCTTCGATGTATGGTTATACTTCAGAACCGCTGCCACGAGATCGTGTAGAGCTAATTCTGGCTCATATGCCTACAAATGCTCATCCGGATTATCCAAGTACTGAATTTGTAATTCCACACCCAGATGTTCCAAACTCAACTGATGATGATTATGATGATTAGTTGTATTATCTTAGAATTTATAAATTATGTATGTGTGAAGTACATTTTAATGAAAAGTTAAGTGTGCTTATGTTAATTTTTAGCTTTTAATTATATTCATATTATTTCTTGTATGTTTTTTTAATACACTAATATATATTAAAAGTAGACTATATCAGTGACTAACTATCAAAATTAATATTAATTAACTAAAATAATATTTAATATTATGGTAAAATTAAGTATAAATTCATTCCTAATTTTTCAAATTTTTTTAATATTTTATATTATTTTTAATTTAAAGTCAAAGTACAGTCAAAATATAGTCAAACTCTGATCAACACCTAATTAATAATTTTAAAAAAAATTTCGGTCGAAACTGAAACGGCCGAAACTGAAACCAAAACGGCCGAAACGTATCGGTTTCACTGGGTCTCGAAACCGAAACCAATACCGAGTTATAAAACCTTGCTAAAAACTCTTATTTTTAATATTTTTTATATTCATATCCGTTGAAAAATAATATTATTATTGAAAGATGATCACGAAAAAATTTGGATTAACTAGTTAAATGAACGGAGAGTTTACAATGAAATTTTGGTCACATAAATTGTTTAAATTAATTAATAAGTTTGGTATAATAAAATGAAATTATGATCAATTATACTATTAAAATCTTATCAAACACACCCAATATATATTTTTTTGTCTACTGAGGGTTCCTTTGAGTTTTCTATGTTTTGAGACTCCATACCCAAAGAATTAAGTTTTGGGGGGTATATACCGCAAACAAAACTTAGAATAAAGAACTGGGCCGGGCTCGGGCTGGGGATCAACGTTTAGGGCAGGCACGGTAAGGTTTGAAGACTTTCATGGTGGGACTAACTGATTCAGGTTTATATAGCAATGGACCGGAATTGGCATGGAGCCCTAGTTTTAAATAAATATTGGAAAATGACTTGACTGAACATGAAAATGTGGCACACCGATTTTGGGTTTGATTTAATTTCTGAACCGTTGGGACTCTTTTTTTTTTTATTTTATCATTTATAAAACAATTGTCGGTTGAAATTACCGGAGAAGAAAAATTGTATATAATATAACTAAAAGTAAGATTGACTCAATTATTTTTGATGTGTCGGACCAAATGAATCTTGTTATATTTAATGGGAGGATCTGTTGAACCATGAAAATTGTAACATTTAATAGGAAGTCAATGTGCATGTTTTACTGAGAAAGGTTCTGGTTCTGGTTCGTTTGATTTTAGTTCGGTGGTAGGCCTTTCGACCGGATTCAGCGGATTGGGCCTCCATCATGACTATTTAGACTTAGTGTCGGATGAAAAGTCTATCGACCGGGGTTAACCAAGACACTCGGGACTCGTACCCGATTGAAGGCGACTCAACCGTGAGTTGCAAGCTTTTGCTGATTACGGACTGACGCTGAGCTGGACCGGCGGATTCGGTATCTGATCCCCGATCGCAGAAACATCTGCAAAGCATCATCGCTGTCGTGGACTTTGATTAATATAGACAACACGAGTCACTCCGATAGCGATCATCCCGTAAACATGCCCTAATTGCTGAATAATCAACTTCAAATCAATTATTAGTTCTCCAACTAATACAAATAACTAACTGTACGTATTCGCGAGTTTGTTCACATACAATGTCATGAGTGTCATTATAAATTTGTTAGGCGGCCAAACAAATAATTAACGCGTGAGAGCTTCTCAAGCGTAGAAAAAAAAAAAAAGTGGAAATATGGACACAATAATGGATTGGATGCAGAAGAGAATATTCCCGCTCGAATTGTTTGTAATCGCATACGTGTATCTCGAATATTCGTCGTAGATTAACGACTTCTAAATCAATTTTTATGTCACCCGTAATCAAGAAAGACTATTAGCTTTATTGAGTCCGGGTGCATGCTATTTATGGATCAAAAGAAGAAGAAGAAGAAGAAGAAGAAGATGATGATGATGAAGAGTGTTATCAACACGGCAGGAAATTTCTTAATTCATCCTTAATGGTCCTCTCAAACTTTTTTCTTTTGTCGCTGATTTATTAGCTTGTTAGGATATTTGCAAATAAACCCTTACATTACCGTTTACTTGGAACCCCTTACTTTCCATATATCATCCATGCCATTCTAATTCTCTGCTTCGCTTGAAATAAATTTTATATTTTTTGCATTTGTGGAAAATTTCATTGGCTTCTGTAATGCGTATCACGTATTTATGTTTTTTGGTTTATTCACGTGCAAAACATATTATTTTAATAAAAATTAGTAAATAAGAGTTCAGTATCGAGAGAGAGAATAGAATACATCACAAAGGAGGGAATCGCAAATTAGTTACAACACAATGGTGTTTGTTGCAAATAACCCCATAATTTTGGTTTGAAGCCTTTGAGAAAGAAGGAAATTAGTAAGAATGGATTAGGGTGGATAATGAAGATAGTAACGATTGACAGCGCTGACACAATTAGAAGTGGTTGGATCCAACATGCCACTTTCTTGTCTCCACTCTTATTCTCAGTGCCAGACTCTCGGGACCAAATCAAACTCAATCTCTTCTTTTTTTTTTTTTTTTTTTTTTTTTTTACTTACTTACATTCTGTATACAAAGTTGACAAAACTGTTTAACTTTTAGCCGATCAGATTAAACTTGTCAAAATTTTGACTTCAAGCGAAAAAAAAAAAAAAAAAAAAAAAAAAGGGCCAGGCCCATCTGTTTGCATGATTTGGGCTCAGCCCACTAAAATATCCCTTAGGCACCATTTAATTTGAAATTAAAATCAAATTCAAATTCAGACCAAACACAACATTAGAATTCTCGCTCTATTCAAATCCCAAAAGCCGAAGGGCCAACTCACCGTGGTTGACTAATAAAAGTTTGGGATGCAGAACATCATGGGATGTGTTCTCGGTAGGTTTGAAGGTTAGGTTGGGTTTTTGTTGGGAGCCAAAATGGACACATGCTGAACATCGGAGGCCCACCGAAGATTGGGCCTGATTTGAATGATTGTGATTGAAATTTACACGGACAGGCTACGACCATCAACGGGTCGGGCTAACTGGTCTCGGGTTATTCGGGCTTTCGATTGGGTTCAAGCTTCAATAAGAAAATTCCGAACATTAATACGAGGGATTTCGGGTTTGGGTCGGTCTGGGGAATAAGGTTTAGAATTTAGGGTTCGAGTTAGGTTTACGATCGATGAACTTGGGCCGAGCCCGGGCGGCTTCACATGGATAGCATTTCGGGATCAGAGTGAAGGTTGGTCTCCCATTCAAAGAAGAGAAAGGGGTGAGGGGGATGTATGGGTGTCACAGGGCACTTCATGTATGGGAGGCTATCTTATCACATGTTCTTTATTGTGACTTGGCTGCTAAGGACAGTGATTTCGAAATTAGATCAGTCGTGGACTAGAAAAAAAAAAAAAAAAAAAAGTATTTTAATTAACTATAATGAACTCCTTGAAATTAGATCAGTCGTGTCATTATTAGCTAACAGAGTGTCATCGGTGTCTCGGAGATAATTAACTAGGCAAGAACCTTAATTCTCGGGCGGTTCGTATTGCCAGGTCCAAAGAAAAAGCCCAATTCACATAAGCTTTTCTGCCAAAACACTCCAATGGAAATGCATAATTGGTGGAGCCCACTGAGTCCTACGTGTCCCTATGTGCAATCGACAAGTGTGCAGGGCGTGATTGCTTATCCACACAGGATTTGTTGTGATAATTAATTAGGTGACGTGATGTGGGTTTATTCATTATTATCCAGCAATGTATATGATCACGGCGGTGATGTATTGTGTTGGAGCACCATCAGGGCTTCATATCTCTTTGATCTAGTTATAGAATAGATTGATTACTTTAATTACTCTCTAATCATGTCATTAGTTGTTTATTTGTCCTAGGATGCCCTAAGTCAATGCAAATCCATGCAAATATAATGACATTCTTAATGTTGTAATTTTTATAATAAATAACTCGATATAGGTCAAGTAACCGGTTAATCTTTTCAAACAATTGCCTAATAAGTCGCTTAGATGTCTAAATGATTGTATTTGTTTATATTAAGGGTTTATTTATTTTGTGGGATTTCAAATTTTTTAAACTTTCAAATTTTGAGAATTATAAAATTCAGTGTTTGTTATAAAGAATTTTGAAATTCTATAATTTTTAAATTTCAGTAACCATAAGATTTACTTTAAAATTCAACATGTGAGATCACGTGCTAAATTTTGTAGTCAAATAAAATACAAAACCTATTATTTTGAAATTTATAAATCCAACAAAATAAATACAAAATTTTGAAATTCTAAATTTATATATTTTAGAAAACAAACATACTATTAAAACTTTCAAATCCATAATTTTAAAATTTTAGAACATCAAAATTTTCAAAAAATTTAAATTTACGAAATAAATATACCCTAAAAAAAATTCATTTAGCAGAATTAAAACGCATCATGGATATATCTTTGATAAATCTCAGCTACCATATATAGAGGAGATCTTGGATAGACCCACCAATCCCAAACTTTTTCCTTGGCCAGACAAAACACAGGCCACGGTACATTAAAAGCCCTTGCTACTTGGGCACTGCTCTAATCTCCCTCACACCACAAGTTTTGTGTAGGGCAAAAGCAAGCGAAGGATATCAAACACTGGATGAGCTCTCATGTACTTCACTTTCATTGGGGTCACCACACCTTGTTGTACTCCATCTTTATTAGGATACCACACCTTGAATGATAGCAACAACAAGCCATGTGTGCCATGAATGGTGATGGGGGACCTTTTCACATGCATGGTGTTCCAATCATGATCGACGTCCGATGCTTAGCATCAAAGGAAAATACTGATAGATAAACAGATAAATAGGTATAGACAAGCGATTATACGTAGTCTTGATTTTCATACAATCACATATAGATCTCACGCTTAGTATATGTATATATCTTGTCCAAACTAGTTCAATAATTCAACTATTTCAATTAAGTATCACGTGTGAACTATAGATTATGTCCTCCATATCACACTTCTTAAAACAAAAAAAAGGGAGAAAAAAGAGGTTATTTACTATCTCGACAAAAAAGAAAAGAGCCCTAAGAAAAGTAATCATAATTAATGAGCTTTAATTTTTTCACAAATCATTTGTTATCAATTAACAACAAGGAAAACCACATTTTATTGGATGTTTAGTTTTAGTCATTCTTTTTCTTTGTTAGAACTTTCAATTGTACCTTTGCCATTGCGTAATCAATGATTTGACAACTTAGTCCATTCAATATTCCAAATCTTAAAGGGCTTGAACAAAACCTAAACAATCAAACTATATCCATCTCATAGCAGACATAGTAAAGTTGGTTAAATAAGGCCAAACCCTAACATGTCAATGTTCCTTATTGGTGCTGATGAGCAAAGTCGGCAAAAGAATAAAGTGGGAATGATAGAGACTGAACCAAAACAGAGCTAAATAGAAAGCAAGTATATGTGCCACCCATCTCAACTCCCGCATCATTTCTCCATTCATTCCCTTCTTCTTCTTCTTCTTTTTCTTCCCAATCATAGACTTCCCTCTCTCTCTCTCTCTCTCTCTCTCACTCACTCATAGATTGACCTATAAAGAAGGAAACCTCATCATCATCGAGACGAAGCTAAGCAAGCATGGAGAAGGGTGAAGGGGATGTGTGTAACACTGGGCTTTCCTTAGGGTTGGGCCACAAGGGAAGCGACCATCGCCGGGGGCTAGAAGTTTTTACCGCTAGCACATCACCCCTCGAGCCCTTCCTCACCCTTGGCCTCTCTGCTGAAGAAAAAGGATCGTTGCCATCAAAGATGCCCACGAGCAACACATCGCCGGAGGTTGGTTCCGCTCGGCAGCCATCCATTCACTGTACGGTCGCATCGGGCATCAAGAGGGAGAAAGACATGTGCCGAGACGAGGCGGAAGCTGGGAAGTTGTCCCCGCGATTAAGTGATGAGGAGGAAGGAGGTGGAGCTAGGAAGAAGCTTAGGCTCACTAAGGGGCAGTCACAGCTCTTGGAGGACAAGTTCAAGGAACATAGTACCCTTAATCCGGTACAAATCCTTTCTATATAATCTCAAACTCATTCTTTTTCTGATCAAAATTCATGAGTAGATTTTTATGATAATTATCTCCTGGTTTTCCTAGAAACAAAAGCAAGCTCTTGCAAAGCAATTGAATCTGAGGCCAAGACAGGTTGAAGTTTGGTTCCAAAATAGGAGAGCTAGGTTTGTTTCTCAAATCCCATAATTGCACCTTTTCTTCTCCATTTTGTTTCTCTTTATTAGCAATAATTACATGAAAAAATAAATTTGATCTTCATTATGTTGTGTTGCAGGACCAAGTTCAAGCAAACCGAAGTAGACTGTGAGGTCCTCAAGAAGTGCTGCGAAAAGCTCACCGACGAGAACCAGAGGCTGCAGAGGGAGCTACAAGAGCTCAAGGCAATCAAAGCTGCAGCCCCGATGCTCGTGCAGCTCCCGACGGCCACCTTGACGATGTGCCCCTCGTGCGAGAGGGTCACCGGCGGCGATGCTCCTAAGGCTGGCTCTCTGGTGGCAACGACGACCAAGAAGCTCTTCCTCAAACCCTTCACACCAAGAGCACCCACACCCTCTTTTTAAAGCTCAAGACATGGGGAGTTGTTCTTCAGAGTTCATACTTAGCATCTATTGTGCAATTTCAGAAACCCTAATTTTCAGCTGTCAAAACTCAACAAAGGATTAGATTGTTAGGATGGTGAGCTAGTTCTATTGATTTGTGTAAAGAAGAAAAAACTCATCCATTTCCAAATCGGAGACTTCTCTTGTTTTTTATCATAAATTTTATTTTGTTTATCTTTTCTCTATTTGTATGTTCTTTTTTCTGAATTTTGTTTGATGGCTTGTAGGAAATTATTCAACCAAACATGTGATTATTTATCGAGTAAGAATCATTTTTAGGATGATATACTATAAACGAAATAAAGTGAAGGTTAACTATAAATGTTGGTTTTATTAACTTGTATTATCTTTTTTATTACAACAAATAATTTGTCTTTTCGATATTTGCACAAAAATACTAGTTAATGTGCAAGAAACCAAATGAATTAAGTCTAAAACTAGTAAGTCCATAAATCTTCATTATTTTGTTTAATTCCATTTCATATATTGTAATCCACCTATAACCTAACTCCAATAACCTATTTTATATAATAAAAATAATAAAAATATATAAAAATAAGTCAACACTATTATAAAAACTTCGATAGGCGTTTGTTAGTAAAAATCAATTAAATAAAATTATTATTATTTGTTCAAATTAATTTATTAACATAAATGGAAATCTATATCAATATCTATATATTTATATTTATATATATATATATATACAAGTCCGATGGTGTATAAATAAATAAATCTGATTAATTAAACTGAGTTAACTCGTGTCGGATTCGGATTGGGTTAACAGAGTCACAGGCTGTCATATGAACGCATGATGGCATGCCTACGCTGTCCTTTCCAACAGTATAGGATGGTTTCCGGTTTCGGCCCCCACCAGGCCCGATTCAGGCTTCACCCGACCCCGACTCCCTCTCTCTCTCTCCTCTCTCTCTCTCTCTCTCTCTCTCTCTCTCGCTCATATCTCCTCCCGCTGAGATCGGAGAACGGAGCTCGCCCGACGATCTCCTCCTGTCAAGCCGGATCGCACGGCAAGGTTTGTTCGTATCCCGTCGCTGTTCTCCATTCTCTTTCTTTCTTCCCATCACAGCCCTAACCCTAACTTCTTTGTCTTTCGAATTCCGGCAGGCCGGCGACCAGTGGCTAGCCACGAAGGCCGGAGGAAATGAATGAATTTGGTGAGTCTACTACTCCACCATATTCGGCATCTCTCCGTGTCTCTGAATTTTGTTTCGAACCCTAATTCGGCATCTCCATGTTTCTGAATCTTATTTCTAACCTAATTCGGCATCTTTCCATGTTTCTGAATCTTTTTCCTAACCTTAATTCTGCATCTGAATCTTGTTTCTAACCCTAATTCGGCATTTCTCCGTGTTTCTGAATCTTGTTCCTAACCCTAATTCTGCGTCACTGCATGTTGCTGAATCATGTTTCTAACCCTAACCCTGGCTCTAAGCCAAACGCCCATCTTTCTCTTTCTCAAATCGGTTTATTAAACATTTTGCGAGATTGTGTCACTTAAATTTATTTTTTTTAAAATAATGTTAGAATTCACGATGGATCGGAGAGTGATGCAGCATCAGACACCCAAGTTAAAATCAGGGACATATGTTTTTCTGGATTCTTACGAGTTAACTTGCAGAAAGTTCTAAGACACCACCTGTGTCCGCGTTCCCGAGGGCACCCCTCTCTTTCAAGAGGATTCACGGCATGTACGAGGTAACTTGCAGAAAGTTCTAAGACTACTTGTCATGGTAGGGTTGTTAACAATTACTACTTTATCGGGTTTTTCATCCAACAGATGATATCGTTGTACTAGTTTATTGATTGCTCTCTATATGCTTTGTGTGCTATATCCAGTATATCTACTGCTTCATGGATCTTGTAGGGGAAGGAGATATGCAGGAAGGTACATCATAGAAATCGTATTTAAATTTATGCAATTCTAGCAGACAGATTTTCCCTCAAATATACCTTCATTAGCATCAAGTTTATTTTGAACATCTTCTAGGTTGGGGTTTTTTTCATACCTTAGAACCATGGAGTGAACTTCAAAAATTGGAAGGCATGTCTTCCCATCACATTTAGAGGTTATATTTGGAACCTAGATCTTGGTTATAATCCCATAAAAGCTATGTAAAAGTTGTAACCCACTCATTATCTGTGGCAGAACAAAGTGAAAATGAAATTACATGAGGTGCTAGCCTGTTCTAAACTGTGCAGTTTATTTTGATTTATATTTGTACAAATTGAAAAAGACTTCAACCCAACGTTAATGTGTTTTTGATTGGTTCTATAGATGATATATTCAATTATGTCAAATTTTCTTTATTTTACAAACTTTTGAGTTTTTGGTTTCTTTTGTATTGGATGGATCTTGTAATTTCCTAACCTATCATTCAAGCTTTCATACAAGTGTATTTTGACAATTCTTTTGTCTCTTCAATACTGTTTTTTCCTGTTTGCTGCTATGTTCTACATGCTATATGTCCAAAACACCCTTTTTACAAGCTTTATCTTTTTATTTTATTCTCAGCACTCTTGCAACCTTCTCCTGCAATATTTTCAGAAGGCACAGTCTGTGACAATGCTTGGAATAATAAATGAGCATACTAATCTCCAAGGTACGTCTCTTATTTTGCGTCTCTTATTTTGCAATGAACCGAGTACATGAATAACCAACATTCTTCTTTACCATAGTTAACTTTTGAAATTTATTTTGCTTCAAAAATTTGTCATGGTCTTCTCCTGAAACATTCTCTTCTTCTGATTCCTCTTCTAATTAAGTTCATGAATCTGACATAAGTTCCCTACTCTTAACATTCTCTTCTTCTCATTAAATTCCTGATTCTTCTAAGCATACTCTTCTTCGTCTGATTCTGAACTCAGACTCAAAGTTATGAACTCTTAGCACTCTCTATCTCTTCTCTTTTTCGAGTTGTCCTCATCTAATTTCTGATTCTGAGCTCTGATTTGAAGTACTTGATCCTGAACTTCTATTCAAATTTTGTGATAGTTATTTTATTAATTTATTGGTTCTACTTGAACACTGAGTGAACTCTTATTTGAATTCTTGATTTTTTGTGAACTTTTCTTCTTTGATCTGAACTCTGCTGAATTCTTCTTGTTCATATTCTCGTTCTTCTTACTGATTCCATATGAACTCTTGCTGATTTGATATGAACTCTTAAAATTCAATCTAATCATAACTCCTCCTTCTTGATTCCATACGAACTTTTTCTTCTAGATTCCATAGAAACTCTTAACATTCAATCTAAACAATATTATCTTCTTTTTCTACTTCCTGATCCCATATGAACTCTTAATATTCAACTTAAGCAAAACTTTTAATGTCAATATAAACATGGCTCTTCTTCTTCGTGATTCCATACAAACATTTGACATGATTTTCAAACTCCTGATTCGATATGAATTTCTATTTATTCGAGTTCAAAGATTTGATAAGGGACTTCATTAAACTTAATATTAAATGATTCGAGGGGCTCGTTCAATAAGGAAATTGATTTTTATTCAAGGATTTAGTAAAGGATTTCATTTAACTTAACATTGTTTGATTTGAGGATAATTCTAAGATTTGATAGGGGACTTTGTGTGATTTGATTTGAGGATTCCATAGTGGACTTTAGTGAGGGACTTGATTCGAGTTCAAGGATTCAATAAGAGACTTCATTTAACTTAACATTAGATAATTTTTCGATAAGAGACTTGATTTAATATAACATTAGATGATTTGGGATTGCATTCTTCGATAACAAACTTCATTTAATATAAAATTAGATGATTTGAGGATTTGATAGTTCAATAAGGGACTTCACTTAACATTAGATGATTAAGGATTTGTTAGTGGACTTTGGTAAGAGATGTGATTCAAGTTCAGGGATTTGATAAGGGAAATTTCTTTGATAAGAAACTTGATTTGAGTTCAAGTAGGTTAGGGATTTGATTTAGTTTAACATTGTTTTATTTAAGGATGATAATGAGATTTGATTAGAAGCTTCATTTAATTTGATTTGAGGGTTCCATAGAGGACTTGGTAACGGACTTAATTCAAGTTTAAGGATTTGATAAAGGACTTAATTTAACTTAACATTAGATAATTTTTAGGGATAATTATCTATTAGTCCCTGTAATTAGCCTTAATTATTTACAACCCCCCGTAATTTCCGGAATTACCCACACCCTCTCATTTTCGAAAATATTTATCCACACCCCCGATTGTTATTTAATTAAATTTTTTTCAAAAAATATCGATTTTACCCTTTGTTGTTTTACAATTAAATCCCTAAAAACTTATTTTTTTATTATTTAACACCCCGAAATTTGGTTTTTTTCAAATAACATCCCGAAATTATTCCGATTTACAGAAAAGTCCCCAAAATTCGGATTTTTGCAAATATCACTTCAAAATTATTCCGATTTACAGAAAAGTCCCCGAAATTATTGTGACGGCGGCGAGGGTGGCGGCGTGCGGGCGGCGACGCCGGAGGCTATCGGCGGGAGCGGAGGCCGGGGCCGGTGGGCCGGCCTCGGCCTCGGGCTTGGCACGTGGGCGCGCCAGCCTCGGCCTCCGTCCCCGGCACGCGGGCACGGACGGCCGCGCTGGCCCCGGCCTCCGCTTCCGCTGCCGGCCTTCGACGTCGCCGCCCGCACGCCGCCATCGCAATAATTTCGGAGATTTTTCTGTAAATCAGAATAATTTTGGGGTGGTATTTGCAAAAATCTGAATTTCGGGGACTTTTCTGTAAATCGAAATAATTTCGGGGTGTTATTTGAAAACAACCGAATTTTGGGGTGTTAAATAATAAAAAATAATTTTTAGGGGTTTAATTGTAAAATAACCGAGGGTAAAATCGAAATTTTTTGGAAAAAATTTGATTAAATAACAATCAAGGGGTGTGAGTAAATATTTTCGAAAATGAGGGGGTGTGAGTAATTTCGGAAATTACGGGGGTTGTACGTAATTAAGGCTAATTACAGGGACTTATAAGTAATTATTCCTAATTTTTAAATAAGAGATTTCGTTTAACTTAATATTAGATGATTTAAGAATTTTATTTTTCGATAAGGAAATTGATTTGAGTTCAAAGATTCAATAAGGATTTCATTAGAGTTAAAATTAGATTATTCGAGGAGGGTTTCTACAATAAGAAACTTGATTTGGGCTTGAGAATTTGGTAAGGGATTTCATTTAACCTAACATTGTTTGATTTAAGGATGATTTTGAGATTTGACAAGGAACTCCCTTTAATTTAAGGATTCCATAATGGATTCGATAGGGGACTTGATTTGAGTTCAAAGATTCTATGAAGAACTTCATTTAACTTAACATTAAATGATTTGAGATTTTCATTCCTTGATATAGGACTTTGTTGAACTTAACATTAGATGATTTAAGAATTACATAGTTTGATAAGGGACTTCATTTAACTTAATATTAGCTGATTTGAAGATTCTATAGTGGACTTTGGTAAGCGACGTGATGCAAGTTTAAGGATTTGATAAGAGAGTTCATTAAACTTAATAATTCGAGGGGGACTTCTTTGATAAGGAAGTTGATTTGAGTTCTTCGAGGATTTGGTAAGGAATTTCATTTAACTTAACATTGTTTGATTTGAGAAGATTCTGAGATTTGATAGTGTATTTCATTTAATTTGATTTGAGGATTCCATTGTGCACATTGGTAAGGGACTTGATTCAAGTGCAAGGATTCAACAAGGGTTGTCATTTAACTTAACATTAGATGATTTTTAATAAAGAACATATTTCAACAAAGGGCTTTATTTAACTTAACATCAGATGATTTGAGGATTCCTTTGTTTAATAAGAGATTTTGTTTTAACTTAAAATTCAATAATTTGAGGAGCTCGATGAGGGACTCTATTTAACCTAACATTAAGGCACCGTTTGATTTGGGATTAAGATCAAGATTAGGAAATCATTTTTATAAACTAATATCTTTTTATCAAAATTAATACTTCAATAATTTAAAATTCGAAAAGCTATTTAATTTTTTATAATAATTTAATTTAATAACAATGTAAGATAAGTAATATTAATTTTATAAGAAAAAAAAATAATTTGATAGGGAACTTATATTTAACTTAACATTGGATGATTTGAGGATTTGATAGGGGACTTCATCTAACTTGATTTCAGGATTTGACAAGAGAATTCATTTAACTTAACAGTTAATGATTCAAAGGATTTCATTGAAATTAACATTGTATAATTAGAGGATTATTCTAAGATTTGATAAGGGACTTTATTTAATTTGATTTGAGGATTTTATACCGGTCTTTATTTAACTTAACATTGGATGATTTGAGGATTTGATATGGGGTTTTGTTTAACTTGATTTGTGGATTTGACATGGGGCTTCATTAAACATAACATTCAATAATTCAAGGACTCGATAGAGGACTTCATTTAACATTGAATTTCAAATTCTTTTGAGTTTGAGGATTTGACGAGGAATTTGATTTGACTTAAAATTAAATTATATGATTGAGAACAATTCTAGGATTCCATAGGGGACTTCATTTATCTTGATTTGGTGATTCAATAATGGACTCCTTGATTTGTGGTTTAAGAATTAGATAAGGGAAATATTTATCTTAACATTGGATGATTCAAGAATTTTATAGTGGACTACATTTGACTTGAATCGAGGATTCGACAAGGGACTTTATATTTAACTCAACATTCGATAATCTGAGGACCTATTAGGATACATTCTAAAATTCAATAAGGAAATGCGATAAGGGAATTCATTTAACTTAACATTAGTTGATTTGATAATTTAATTTTTCAATAAGGGATTTTACCGTAATGCATCCCCATTCTATCCGATTCCTTGACTCAAATCTTGATTCCTGATTTGATCTCAATTTTTGATTACTCCTGAATCCCAATTCAATTTTTACTTTCAACTGAACTAGTTTAATCTATCTAGGCTCTTCTGCGTTCTCACTCTGTTTTGAGCTGAATTTTCTGAGCTTGTTATTTTGAAACCCTTAAATTTAAATATTTGAAATTGTTAATTCATTTGTTGGGTTTTTTTGTTATCTAGCACCCCTGCACTATGGTTTTTCTTAATTTGCGATTACCACTTGCTTTCAGCTTAATTACATATCACCTTGATTAGGTTTACATTTCTCAATTCCGTGGGTTGGAATAGCTTATTGTGTCAGTTTTTTGAAGACTATGGTTGCTGGGGGGCTATAGTTGGTGATCTTTGTGATGATCTTGGGACACATAATTGATGTCTTTTCTTGGACCGATTGAAGGGGTGTTATATTTGAGGAGACAAGTGTATGGGAAAATTTTGATGATGATGGTTTGGACGTCTTCCCAACTCACGCATTGGTGGAAGTACGAAGTGCAAGGAGGACCATTCAGGGTCTTCTTTCTTAATGAATGTATATGCACGATGTTGTATTCTAAAATAACTGAAAATCTGTCTAATAAAAAAAAATAGTGGAAATTAAACGGTAAAATACATGATCTATTTTCTGAAACCGTAATTCACAGTTCATTTGAAACATCAAGTAATTGTCAGAATGCGGATTTCCAGAAATCTAATGAAAAGGATGTTATTACTAAAAGCCGTATTTTGATTGGTCCCAATGTGTATTTTTCAGAAACCTAATGGAAAGGATGTTATAACCAAAAGCCATATTCTGATTGGTTCCATCGGTGGCTCAAACGATGGTGTGCGTGGCGGACCGTTGGGCCAATTGTAAACCTATTCTTGCCCGCTGTTTGTTTATTATGTAGCTTATTTGTCCGCCCGGTAGCGGTTCAGCGGGCAGTGCCAGCAGCGTTCTGGCATCTGCCCGTCAATGGCCCGCCTGCTAATATGCCAACGAAGGCCCATTTCATGTCCTAGCAGCGGCCCAGTTACCAGTTCAATGGTGGCCCAACGGCGGCCCACTACGCCGTAAGTATCTACCGCCGCTAACCAGGAGTTACTTTTGTTCTACCCAATGAACGGTTTGGCATGATAACCTAACAGCCCATTTTTATTCAATTACCCATGACGCAATAATACAGCAATACAACATTGTTTTTCTTTTCTAATTTATTTTTTACCTAGTAAAAAGCTACAGGAAGGCGTTTAAATAAAAAATTGGTACAAACCCTACAGTTATATTAGTGGAGGGCAAAGCCTAGCCTTACACGGCCCGCAATGGCAGTGTCTAGCACAACACAAATACACATTTTGTGTTATAGGTCGTGCCTAGCATCCTCCTGGATCCCACGGGCTGCGCCAATGGACTGTTCAGTGACCCAGCGCACAGGTCTGCCTAGCATGCACAGTAACGTTCTTTTAGAAAATTAAAAATTATTATTTTTCATCATTTGAGATATTACATTGAACAAGTCTAAAATTCTAGTTTATCTTCCTAGAGCGTTAACAAAATGGACATATTTGCTTAAAACCATTAAGTTTTTAATTTTTTCTTAATTTTTATTGAATAATTCAAGTATCTTTTGTTTCAATGCGGGCCCACCACCTCTTGATGCTCATACATTAATTTATGTATCATATCTATTTTTTCTATTTTTCTAATCTTTCTAGATTTTTAAACTTTTTTCTGAGTTAAACAAAATATATTAAATTGGGCCTTCTAGCCCAGCACGAGCCACATTATGTGGGCCTGTGGCACCTAGTCTAAGTCTTTCTCTTGGAGGCACGGCCCTGCTGCAGCCCAATTTTGCAGGCCGTGCCGGATTCCTAATTTATGTCCTCACAGAGTTCTAGCAACTCTTGACGCTAAATAAATACATAAGAACAATGGACAGCAAAAGCAAAACGTAATATCTTCCTTCAGAGAACTGAACTGCTTGGAAAAGAGAGAGCTGAACTCTGTCTCTATCACACCAGCAAGCAAGCTTTCAGGAGCTTAACGTGTTCTTTTTTGGCAAAACCTGTTAAGCAGTACAATAAGCATAGCAATACAATCCAATTAGGCATCTAGCATATATTTGGTAGGACGTGCATAATTTTTCTAATGTGAATAATGATGCTGATCAGTGGGAAGCTGCAATACAATTTAGTGAACAAGTTCCTCATGTGACAAGGACAATCCAAGGCCTCTGTTGCATTAGGAATATAATACTACTAACATTGCAAAACATGTGTATTGAAATCCTTGCACGGCACAGAGTGCTTGCACCGTTCGCAGCCAACTAACATGAATGAACTTCAATCATTGTATCTACTCTATTGAATCAGCTATGGTTGCAAAAGCTTTTTCATTTCAAACTTGTGCATGTTCCAGTATCAGGATAACAACTGATATCCTTGCTACTTTCAAAGCAACTTCAAAAACACCTCCATCAGGTCAGTTTACTTTGTCAGCTATTTCATAGGTTTTCACCAAAAAAGGGGCATGGTTATTCTTAGCTCTTTCCCTTTTTTTTGGTAAGGCTGCTCTTAGATGGTTTTTTTTTTCTGCCAATAATTTCAATTTAGATTCCTGAGAACTAGACTTGTGGACTATCATCTAAAAGATTTGTCTTATCCAATTACCACTCCTTCACACCCGCTATCATTCCAATAGGGATTAATGTGTTTCATAATATTGTTTCCAGTTCTAGATCTGACAATTACAATGATCAGTACCTGCTTGTTATGACAATGATTTAATAAACCAAACAGAGAGTTGGAAATGACAAGCAACAAATGCATATCACAATCTGTCTCAACAATATATAAACTCATCAATATGCCCTATGTGAAATGAAAATGATAAAAGTTAAAATAACAAACTTCTTGGCTGAGAAGTTGCATGAAGGTACAAGGTAACAGATAGATAAGAATTAAATAACCAAGAAACAGGAAGCAAGATAAAAATTAAAAATTGAGGATAAAAATAGGTGCAAATGACAAGCAAGATATAAGCCAAATCACTATGGATACAAACATGAGCATTCTGAACACTGGGTGCTTTCTCAAATTATTATCAACATAATAGCCCTATCAACATAAATGTACCTGCAATTTCCCACATCCATCTTCAACTTGCACATCCAGAAGTAAAAAGAGTAAAAATGAACGATGATGAAATGCAAATATGAAGAAAAATCAGGTACATATAACAAAATCTTTTCTGCAGTAAAATAAGCACAGAAATATGATCCAATTAAGCATTTAGCATATATTTTGTACAAATTGCATAAATATCTACTGTGAATAATGATGCTGATCAGTGGAAAACTGCAATCAAGGTCCTCATATGACAGAGAAAATACAGGGCCTCAGTTGCATGAAGAATCTAATATCCTTAAGAAAGGAGAACAAACCTTCCAAAACTTATATATTGCAATAAAAAAGATACTAGCAGGGCATTAAAATCTGGAAAGTGATTACTCTATTCCTAGCCAAGTAATATAAATAAAGTAACTTCAACCATTGTATCTCATCTATGTGGTCATATATGGTTGCAAAAAACTATTTATTTCAAACTCATGTGTCTTTTAGTATCAATAGCACAACTGATCCCCGAACTACCTTCAAAGCAACTTTGGAAACACCTCCAAGTCAGTTCAATCCTTGTGTAGATTTCAGTTATTTCATAATTTTTTCACAAAAGAAGCTGCATGATGCTTCTTAGCTGTTCTCCGCTTTTTTGATACGGCTGCTCTTAAATAGTTATTTTTTTTTTCCAAATAATGATATTCAAAGATCATGGTTTTCAATTGAAATTCCTGAAAACTAGACTTCTAAACTATCATCTGAAAGATTGCCTACTCCAGTAATCACTCTTTCCCGCCAACCATCATTCCACTAGGGATTGTGTTCATTTAAATGTTTTCTAGAGTTCATATCAATAACCTATTGTTTCTAGTTCTGGAACAAAAAATTACAACTATACCTTCTTGTTGATTGGGTAAATTAAACAGAGAGTTGGAAACAAAAAGCAAATGCATAAATATTACAATCTGTGAACGATATATAACCTCATGAATATGCCCATATATAATGTGAAAAATGATAAAGTTAAAATGACAAAATTCTTGCGCGAAAAGTCTGAGGGCACACAGTAACAGATAGATAAGAATAAACTTACCAAGAATTGACAAACAAGGCATAAGTTAAAAGTCAAGGACAAAAACAGATACAAGTGACAAGCAAGATATAAGTTCAAAGTCAAGGATAAAGATAGATGCAAATGTTCATGCTAATGGATGTATATACAAACATGAGCATTCCGAAGATTGGTTGCTTTTTCAAATCATTGGCCACATAATTACATATCAATAAAATGTAATTCCAATTTCGCACATCCATCTTCATCTTGCACATCATCATATTGAACCTTCAGTCACTTCTCAACTAATTGCAGTATTGTACATCTGAACCAACTACTTCTAATGTCACCATCTAGGAAAAACATTTCTACTTTCTGATCAACATTAGATGGGAGTAGACATTCTTTTAGACTTTATTGGCAGGGGCCACATGACATGCAAATCAAATGCCATGCTCGGACTGGGTGGTCTGCCTGCAGTAAAGTGGTTAGGACTTTGGACGTAAAACAGTAGCAAGGTCATCAAAACATTCAGCACTTATGACCTGAAAAATATTGCATTATGACAAGCAATTTTTGGTGGTCATGGCTCCATTGTGTTAGAATTCATGTATTATCTCTCAGTTGTCTATAGAGAAGATAGGGTTTATCTCTCTTTCAGAGAAAAGAACGGGTTACAGATACATAATCACAGAAACCCTAGTATATAACACACCTTAAATACCTTAGCCACTCCGGACCTAATTGGGCTTTACTAACAATCTAAATTACTCAGATCCTGCCCAATAGAGAAACATAATAGTCAATGATGAAACATTCTAGCATTGCTGATATTGGTGGGGCAGATCTATCTGTGTTTGCAGCCATATGATGCAATGATGCATGAGTAGTCTGAGCCAAAAACTAGTGCATCTCTTCAACACATTATAGTGCTTTAGTTGTTTACCGCAAGTCTAAAAAACACCATTCGATTTAATGCCTGAGTTGTGGCCTCTTGGATTCCCAGCAAGGTGATCCTAGCAAAGTTGGTAAAGTAATTATTAAAGCTTGGATTCACACCTTAAACATTAATTTGGTGGTTGTATCACCCTCTCCTATGCGAGAGATCATGGGTTCAAACATTGTTGAAAAGTAAGGCTTTAATGGTAAATTCTAGTTGTTCAAAAAAAAAAAGAAAAGTAATTATTAAAACATTAAATATTTTGCCCAGACTTTATTAAGAGGAATATACCAATTGTTGGCATAGGTAGGTTGCAAAGCTACTAAATCCATAGGTTTCAACATTTCCAAATCATTTTTCTGCAGCTCTGTCATAAAATGTTTGGGACGCCTAAGCAATCATTGTCAATAAAAAATAAGAAAAGATTAATCAGGCCATTGAAATGTAGCATACCAGGTGTTTGCTATTTAACTAAGAAAAAAAATAACAAGATGCCTCACAGGACCTTTCACTAAATAAGTTACAAACCAGTGTTCAAAACTAAGACTAGGACTAGCCTTAATCCTAGTTACACAAGTAATCAAACACCAAAAAGATAATCAGATTCAAAATTTAGTTATTTTTCACTAAAAAACTTAAAATTAATTATTTTAATTTGCTATTAAATTAAATTATTATAAAAAACTAGTTAGTTTTGTCAACATCAAATTATTGTAGGGTCAATTTTGAAATAGTATTAGTCTTTCAGTAGTCCCTGCTAGTCTGACTAGTAACCAAATGTCAGAAAGATGATTTAACTACTTTTTTCTCCTTAGTCAGACTATTTCCTAATCTAACTATCCTAGATCATCCCTTACCAAATGCACCCTAAATTTCTATTTCTGCAATCTTTTGATAAAAGGCAATTGGAATAAGGATCATCAACCGCTAAGGCTAAATACGAGAATAAAGACAATAAAAAAATTCAAGACAACTTATTTTGGTAAGTGATGTTAATTCATAAGTCAATGAAAAATTTTCAGGTAACTTTAAGTCCTAGACGAGGATTGCATGATTTGTGGTTCTTTTCACGGGCTTTCTCTTTATAGTAGAACAATCAAACAACTACATCCCCAAAAGAATCCTGATTTTAAACAATCAAAGATTAGCAGCGAGACTTGAAATTTTTTCAATTCACTACAAGATATTGGGTAAAGCCGACTCCAAAAGCTGTGATGCTTATAACCACATAAACCCCATTCCAAGAACAATGAAAGATATGACTCAGGGATATAAACTGTAAACAAAGAACAAAGAAAGATATGATGCAAATAAGCAGAAAAATCATGATCAAAAAATCAAGTACCAACCATTGCAGAGAACATCACTCGACCTGTGGACAAATCAGTCTGGGATCAAAAGGAAATAAGCCAGTCAATAAAACCCTAATTTTCAAACAGTCAAATTCATCTATACTGTATCATCTTATCCTCTTTGAACAGAACAGAACCCATAAATTCTAAAAATAAAATAGCTAATGGTTCACAGAAAACCCTAATTTTTGAGCAATGAGTTGCAAAATCAAAGAGAAACAGAAGGCTTCTCAGAAAACCAAACCTGATCAGATCCTTCTACGGACCTAAGCAGCCGCAAACCTGGGTGAATGAGGACACAAGAAAACAGAAAGATCAGAATAAAATAATCAAGAAATAGGAAGCAAGATATAAGTTAAAAGTTGAGGATAAAAATAGGTACAACTGACAAGGATATAAGCTAAAACTCAAGGATAAAAATAGATGCAAGTATTAGTGCAAATGAGTATGCATACAAACATGAACATTCTGAACATTGGGTGTTTTCTCAAATTATTGACAATGTAATTGCCCTATCAACAAAAATGTACCCACAATTTCCCACATCCATCTTCACCGTGCACGTATTCCAGCAAGCTTTTAGAAGCCTGATGTGTTCTGTTTGACCTAGAAAACCAGAAGTTGAAAAAACAGTAAAAATGAAAGAAGATGAAATGTAAATATGAAGAAAAATCAGGTACACATAACAAAACCTTCTCTGCAGTAAAATAAGCACAGAAACATAATGCAATTGAGCATCTACCATATATTTGGTACAAAATGCATAAATATCTACTGTGAATATTACCACTCCTTCACACCAGCTTTCATTCTATTAGGCATTAATGTGTTACATCCTATTGTTTCTAGTTCTAGATCTGACAATTACAATGACCAGTACCTGCTTGTTATGACAATGATTTAATAAACCAAACAGAGAGTAGGAAATGAAAAGCAATGAATACATATCACAATCTGGCTCAACAATATATAATCTCATGAATATGCCCCAATGTAATATGAAAATGATGAAGTTAAAATAACAAACTTCTTGTCTGAGAAGTCTAAGTCAGGGCACTAGGTAACAGAAAGATCATATAAATAAAGTAACACCAACCATAATATCTCATCTATGTGCTCATAAATGCTTGCAAAAACTATTTATTTCAAACTCGTGTGTCTTTTAGTATCAATAGCATAACTGATCCCCAAACTACCTTCAAAGCAAACTTGGAAACACCTCCAAGTCAGTTTACTCCTTGTGTAGATTTCAGTTATTTCATAAGCTTTCACCAAAGAAGCTGCATGATGCTTCTTGGCTGTTCTTCCCCTTTTTGGTAAGGCTGCTCTTAAATGGTACTTTTTCCAAAAAATGATATTCAAAGATCATTGTTTTCAATTGAAATTCCTGAAAACTAGATTTCTAAACTATCACCTAAAAGATTGCAACTCCAATAATCACTCTTTCCCGTCAACCATCATTTGACTAGGCATTTATGCGTTTCATTAAAATGATATCTAGAGTTCATATCAATACACTATTGCTTCTAGTTCCAGATGTAAAAATTACAACAATGCCTTCTTGTTGATTGGCAAATTAAACAGAGAATAGGAAACAAGAAGCAAATATATAAATATTACAATCTGCATATGATATATAACCTCATGAATATGCTCATATATAATGTGAAAAATGATAAAATTAAAATAAAAAAAATCCCGGCATGAGAAGTCTAAGGGCACACGTAACAGATACATAAGAATAAACTTGCCAAGAATAGACAAACAAGGTATAAGTTAAAAGTCAAGGTCAAAAATAGCTGCAAGTGTCAAGCAAGATATAAGTTCAAAGTCAAGGATAAAAATAGGTGCAAACGTTCATGCTAGTGAATGTATATACAAACATGAGCATTCTGAAGATTGGTTGTTTTCTCAAATCATTGGCCACATAATTTCCATATCAATAAAATGAAATTCCAATTTCGCACATCCATTTTCATCTTGCACATCATCATATTGAACCTTCAGCCGTTTCTCAACTAATTGCAGTATTGTACATCTGAACCAACAACCTCTAGAGCAACTATCTTGGAAAAACATTTCTACCTTCTGATTAACATTAAATGGCATCTCAAGATTATTGGAGTAGAAAATCTTTCAGATGATAATGGGAGTAGACAAACTTTTTACACTTCAGTATTCTCTTGAGCCCAATATGCTTTATGGAACTCCCATGGCCAATCTCATCCACCTCATCGCTAGACAATGCAAAAACAAGCAGAACTTCTTGAACATCTGTACATTATCTGTTGATGAGCTGCTTGATCATAACATCCACCCAAGAGTTTGACTTCAAACTGTTTTTGTTGTGTAGACCCTGCAGAAGAATCATCTAGAAGAATGGCCAAGCATTTCTCAAAGTGGTTAGGACATAAAACGGTAGCAAGGTCATCTAAACATGCAGCACTAATGACCTTACAACTATGACATCAAGACACCAGCAACTTCACCAGCAACTTCATCTCATCTTGGCTCGGTTGTAGCATTTTAGTTGTTTACCACGAGTCTAGAAAACACCATTCCATATAATTTCCAAGTTGTGGCCTCTTGGAATCCCAGAAAGGTTATCCTAGCAAAGTTGCATAAGTAATTGTTAAAAAATTAAATATTTTGAAGTGCATCCTGATCTTAAACAGCTACATCCCCAAAAGAATCCTGATCTTAAAAATCAGGCATAAAATTCATAAGCTGTGATGCATATAATCAGACCAAGGGATTGGAGAAAGCCGATTCCAAAATCCGTGATGCAAATAATCACATAAACCCTATTTCAAGAAAAAAGAAAGATATGACTCAAAACTGTATAAACCCTAGACGAAGAACAAAGAAACACGTGATGCAAAGAACCACAAAACCCTTAATTAAAAAACAAAATACGGATCATTAAGGAGAGCATCACTCGAATGATCCTGCGGACAAATCCGTCCGGGGAGAAAGGAAGCGAGCCAGTCAACGAAACCCCAATTTTCAAAAAATCGAATTCGTCTACCATATGGTCTAACACTTCTTGAACGGATGATAGAAACCCATAAATTCCATTAAAAAATAGCAAATTGTTTTATAGAAAACCCTAATTTTCGAACAATTGGTTCCAAAATCAAAAGGGCAACAGATGGTTTCTCAGAAAACAAAATCTGATCGGATCCTTCTGCAGATCTAAGAGCTCACTAACACAGGAAAGATCGTACTTGGCAGAGGCCACCGGTGGCGTAGGCCCTAGGCCATGGAGCAGTCCCGTGACCATGATCGGCTCGGCTCGATTGCGAAACGACCCGCATTCTTCCTCGCCGGGGAGGAGATCAAGGGTGAAATCAGGGTCGGGCGTGGAACGGAGGATCGGCGGTGGGGTAGGCGGCGGTGAATCCCGGTCGGTGACTGGCATTAACGGCGTCAAACTCGACCATTAGGTTCGGAGAAGCGGAAGAAGAGGTGAAGGCAGGGCTGTCAAAACCGGCTTCTGGCCTGCAGGCCGATCTGAAATGATACGCTATTTGATATGACCCGAAATTTATAAATCGTATCTAATATAATCTGTTTGTGGGGTTGTTGTTGACGTTACTCTCGCGCTCCATGGATCAAGTACGGCTCGCAGTATCAGTCGGACGCGACATTGCATGCGGGTGAATAAAAACCGAAAAAATTAATCAATTAAGGTATAATTTACAAATTAATTTTTTTTTAATAATTTACATAAATTTATTTATATTTTAAATTTAAAAAAAAAAAAAAAAAAAAAAAAAAAAAAAAAAAAAAAAAAAAAGCAGTCAGGCGTGACACGGCCCACAAGGTCATGCTTGGCGTCCAATATTTCTCGCGGATCCTATCAGACACAATCCGTTATTTTTTTGAACTATGTCAGGTGTTGGCAGCCTAATCAAATGGGCTGAGCCCACCTCCAGGCGAAGGAGAAGGACGAGGAGCTTAAGCTCGGGATTTAGGGATGATGCGTGGCAAACCAGACATCTCACGTGCATCCAGACATCTCACGTGCATCACATGAGAGTAGATACGTGCATGTGGCTGCGTACTCTCCAGTTGTGGATGTGTCTTATAGTGACAGAGTTAAAAAAATTTCAATAAAGATATTTATGTACAAGTTGAAATTACCCAATATATTTGACGAGCTAAGAAATGGGATAAATAAAAAAATTTGCTTATTTTGATTTATCTGAAATTATTTTGAGTTAAATAAGTAAGAGCCAATCAATTTTTTGCTTTATCCATAAATAAATCAATATTAAATCACAAATCTCATCTTAAGAAAATGATAAATTAATAATCATGTAAATATGTAGGTCAATTATTTAATATTTAGTGTTATTATTTATTAGATATTTTAATAGTTGATTTTTGTGATTATTTATATTACATGAAAGGAAAAGCATAATATCAACGTAGCAAGAAACCCTAGTACAACTAGTAAGGGGACTCGCCGATGATGTTGCCGCGGGGATTATAGTTGCAAATGATGAAGATTCCGCCATCGCTGCACTTCACTCTCGCGCATCCGATGCTCGTGGAGCTGCGCCACACCACTTGGGTGTAGTGCCCGCATTCCTTCCCTGCGGCGCAGCTGTTTGTGTCGTGGTCGTAGTATTGCTTCTCTGCCACCCATGCCGCGACGGCGTCGCCAGCCGTGAAGTCGGCCCCAAAACCGCCGAAGAGGTTCTCGCCGTATGGCCCCCCGGAGTGGATGAGGTTGCAATCACTTGATCTCTCGTTGGCGTAGGCTTGGGCGTAGGCTGCCACGGTCGGGTCCCACGTCACCGGCCCAACGTTGACCTCACTGCGGGCAGAGTTGTGGGCTGTGACGAAGTCATCCTGTGAGTTTTGAGCTAGGGTTTCGGGAACCATGGTTAGTACTGCCATGATGCATGCCATGAGAACAAACGCAAGCTTGGTAGGGAAGGACATGGTCATTTTTCTTTTTCCTATTTCTTTGGTGTAATGAGTTGAGTAGTATTTCAGATATATAAAGAATGTAGATGGCGTGGAATTCTTGTATTGTTACTATCAAGAAATGGACAACTTGGAATTGTACAATGACTTTTCAAAGGAAAAAATAAGGTTTCTCGGAGGGGACCAGATCTATTTTTCCTTAATATCGGTTTTGGTTTAGGTTATTGAGTATATCCACTGTCTTGTACAGATATAGTTCGTATAATATGCACTCAGTGTTTATTTATCGAATATTACTTGGTATTTTCGATCTTTTTGTTTTCGTATTATCTATTGATATCGAGCAAACGAAGGTTACAACTACACCTGTTTGGGTTTCGGCTTAATGGACCGAAACCAGAACGTTTTGTGTTGGGCCAAAAGTTTGAAGTTGATGGTCCACGGATGTATTTAACATAGACTGGACTCTAATGCTCGTGTCTTCAATTTCCAATAAGATTTATTCAAACTACTACTTTTCTACAATACTTCTAGTTGTTGTATTGGTAGAAAAGTGGAGAGATAATATGGAAAAATATTTTAAGAAATGATACTTGTGTGTGCATGAAATCACCTAAGTAGAACACACAAAAAATTTGTTTTAAAAAAATAAATTTTGTTTAATATTATAAAATAAAAATTAGTCATGCAATATTTGCTTATGTAAGTAGTATACAATCTTTAAAAAAACAAATAAACAGTCAAGTATGTATCTAGACGAGAGTTAAACGATTAAATGATAATTTAGCATCTAACATTATGGATTATTAAGATAAAGATTTTTTATGATTTTACGGTTTCAACAATTTTGAAGATTTAAAATATTTCATAATTTAAAAATATTAAATTTTTAAAATAATTTTTGAAGTCATTTTATTGTGGTCTCGATTTATGATTTCGACTCAAACGTTTTAAACGGGGCTGAAATTTAAAACCTTTGTCTATACCATTGATCTTTGCCAAGCATCTAGGTAAACCGCTTAGCCACTTGCCACGGACTACGTTGCAGGGAAGAAGTATCACCGAGTTGTTCATTTATTATGCTAGAGCACTCTGCCCTTTTATCAATACAAAACTTCATTCTTTGTAGAACAATACTAATGCAGAAGGAAACTCTTAAGGGTGCTCGCTGATGATGTTGCGGGGACGTTTATGGCTACAAATGATGAAGATGCCGCCACTGTTGTACAAGACTCGCACACCCGATGTTGGTGGAGTTGCACCACACCACCTGCGTGTAGTGCTCACATTGCTCCCCGACGACGCAGCTGCTTGGGTCATAGTTGTGGTACTGCTTCTCCGCCACCCAGTCCTCGATAGAGTCGCCCGCCACGAAGTCCAACCCGGAGCCGATGAAGAGGTTCTCGCCGTAGGGCCCCTGGGAGTGGACAAGGATGCAGACGACCGATCTATTATTGGCGTAGTATTGGGTGTAGCCCACCACAGTCGAGCTCCACATCACCAAGCCAACGTTGACGATTCTAAGGGCGGAGTTGTGGGGGGCGATGGAGTCGCTCGGTGAGTTCTGAGCTAGGGTTTTGGGAGCTATGGCTAGTACTGTCATGGTGCATGCCATATGGGTCAGTGCAAGCTTGGTATGGAAGTACATGTTTTTTTTTCTTGCTATTTTCTTTAGCTTTGGTGTGTATATATATACTGTACGATACTAGATTATATTATATATTGTTTCATATTGATGATGATATTCAGTCGGTAGCTCTCTACATATGAAATATGAATGCATGGCCACATATTTGTACTTATATGCATGTAACCTCCCGAAAAAAATAAATTAGTTGAATCTGACCTGCATTTTTCAATAATTCATATTTTGGGATTTTATATGTAAAAAAATCCTAAAAAGAAAATATTTCTGAGGGTTACAGTTCGAGACGCGCATGACTTGATGTTTTTGGCTTCTTTTCCCTGTGATATATATTTGATGCTTCCCAACTGTTTGTTGAATTGCTCCAGTGAAACATAGAGGAAAAGAGAGAGACAGAGAGAGAGACGAAGGGGAGCGGAGATGAAGGCGCTGAGGTGGTGGCTGATGCTGGTGGGCTCGCTCCAGCTAGCCTCCGGCTGGCGTGGGTTCTTTGACATCTGGGCGACTGGGCCCTCTGCCTCGCTATCTTCTTAAAAATCCAAGTCAGTCACTTTGTCGCCTCTCTTTGTTCTTTTGTTTTCCCCAATTTCTTCTTTTGGAGCTCACCAAATGATTCTCTCCAAAGGATTTTGTGGATTCTTGCCTAATCTTGCTCTAGGGTAGGAGTTAGATATGAAAGCTGCAAACTTTGGATTTTTTTTCTTTTGATTGATTGATCTTTTTTAGTATGCGGAGGAAAGCAAGATTTGATTTTGCAGATTGAAATGTGATGCTTATCCCGCTAGGATTTTCAATCGATTCCATTTGATACATGAAAAATGTCCCATGACTCTTGTACTGTCACTTGAACTCAAAACTGTGAGTCATCTTAAACTAGCAAACATTACTGAAGTCACTCTGCTTTTTTCAAATTAAAAATCACCACTTTCCATTTTGGATGGTCGATAGATTGAATTATCAATTCGAAAACTCAGAGGGGCGTGCATTTATCAATGTTTTTGATCGATGCGGTGGTCATATTCAAGTATGGATGGTAGATCAAACAATCAAATGCCCCAGCCTTCTTACTCGGCTACATTTTTATCATTCATGCATTTTTGAGTTTGATTTATGATACATTCTTTGCCTTTCTTGTTTCTCAGGCACGTCAAATTGTGTGGATGTTGGAGTCGAACTCTGCATGCACCTCGTGCTACTTCGAAGCAAGAATGTCCATCCTAGTTTTAGCCTAATTATGCGTTACACCGAAAAATTATTGTAGCCGAGACTCAACGTATTGTGTACTCGTGTTTGACATGGACTAAAACAAAGGGATTCCCAGAAACATTTGAACTAATTATTGTCTTATTATTATTTTTCATAAATAATTTGGTGAATTTGGTGAGTGGAAAAATTTTGGAATTAAAAAAGTAGCAAAAGGGAAAGTGTTGAATATTGTAACATGTTACGAAAATGAACTATAAATACTTTTTTATAATTTTATTGATGAGAATAATGGGTAAAAATGTATCAGCGAAATATGAATGTAAGTTTGTATTATTCATGAATAGTTTGTTAAGCTTGTGAATGATTTAGACATAAATTGTTTAAGCAGATAACTTGGTTGAATAATTAACCTATTATTTCCAAGTTATTTCAAAAATTGGTTTAATTTAGCCAGTGTGATCACTTAAAAAATTTTATTCATAAAATATTAACTATGAGCAAATTTGAAAATTGTTAGATAAAAAATAAAAGTTCAGTTAAGATTTAGAAAACTCAGCAATTTTTTGGAACTAATTTGGAAGCTTTAGAAATTATTTAAAGTTCATAATATTTTCTAATCGCTTTTTAGTACGCGAAAACTGATAAACAAAATGACAAGGGGTTATATGCAATTAGAAACGAAGACAGGATGTTGATTCAAATAAGAAAGGGTGTAGGGTGTTATATGCAAAAGGCCCAACTTCATAACCCCTCCTAGGGAGACCACCAAGCAGACTTTTGGATCTGCACCATCCATTAGATACACGTGGCAGCATCTGCTTTTTAATTGCACCACGTAATTCGAACAAACCAGAGAGTAAAGACACGACCGGTGAGTCACCGTCGCTTGGTACGTAGCTTGCTCGTCACTGGAGAAGACCCAGCGATCGAACTCTGGATTCCAAGGTCTTTTCTTCTTCTTCTTCTGCTACTTGTCGCGAGATTTTTTGAAACGAAGGTAATGTTTTGCTTGTTTAGGATCAATTTTTGCAGCCATTTTCTGTTCGTTTTTGCTATTTGGATGTTTTTTTTGTGAATAATCTTGATTTGCGGTTCTTGCGATTGAAGCTTTCTATCATAGCTTTCAATTTGGGCTAGGGTTTTCTGTTTGCTGTTTGATATGCAATGTAGAATTCTGATTTTTCTTGATCCTTGTTTCTGATGATTGTGCATCGGTTTGATGCAACGATGATCTGTATTCAGAATTTTGTTCAATAGGCTCTTGCAATCTGGAATGCAGTTCTAGGTTCATGATTCATTTGTTTTGCTTGATGGTTTGGTCTTCATTGTGAGAATTTTTGAGATTAAAGTAAAAGTGTTCTTCTTTTAGATTTGTGAAAGAGACCTTGATTTAGATTCTTGCGGTTGACGCTGTTGTGGTAGGTTACTAGGTTTTGATGTGAAATGTGAATGGCATTGAGAGCAGCATATGTTTAGTTTGAGACAGTGCTGATTTGTTATTGAATAGGGCATCAGTTTGTTGTTGCACGAACATCAAGCGCTAAAGAGTTCTGTTTAGTGAAGATCAGTATATATTTGATTGAATGAATCATGTGTTTGAGGATTTGGTTCAGTGAAAATCTTGTAATAGAGAACATGCTTCTTGGTTAACAAGTCATTTGATTAGGTGAATTAACTTGGAGAATCTCATGTCATTTGGAGAGTAAATGTACTGAAATTGTTTAACCTTTTGGTTCAAACTTGTATCTTTTTCTATTCTGATGTTTTTGTAGGCATCAATTATGTGCAAAAGAACAACTGGGATTTTTCTTCCGTTACTGCAAATTAATGAGATCAACAGTGGCCTTACTCATATTTCTTTGTTCTTTGCAATGACATACAAACTTGACAGCAGAATCTCTGTCAATTGATCAGCTTTGCTATTTGGTAGAAGGAGCCCTGAACGATAGAGTCAAAATGTGGAGGCAGGCAAATAGCAGGACCCTGAGCCAGAGGGCCAGAGGCTTGACGTTGAAACAGGCTTTGCAGAGCTTTCTTGTGGTCGTTTTCTGTGTCTGTTTGTTTTGTCAAGTCAAGCAATCCAATGACAAGAAAGGAGAGTCAGCAGAGAATGACCTGCTCAAGATAATTTCAGTGGAGAATTGGAGATTTGGTAGGAAGGATATTCCTCGTTACGCTCAGCGAACTGACTCCACAATTGAGATGGTTTATGAGCAGGAAGAGAGGAGCACAAGGAATGCAGTTGAGGAGCAGCCTATGACCATCAGATCTGGTAGAAAGTTTCTGCCTAGCATCGTTGAGCTAGGGAAGAAACAGGAAACTAATGCAGAAGAAGAAGAAGATTCTGAACCAGAAGAGACCTACCATGAGAAAGGGGCAGGAACAGGAGACGATGATATTGATGGGGAGTATCAACCCGAAAGCGAAGAGGAGGTCAAGCAAGGAGTTGAATCTGCTGATGAGGATGAGCAGGATGAGAAGGACGAGGAAAAGGATTTGATGAACTACCAGGACAATGAGAGAGGTTCTCAGTTGTCTCAAGAAGAGAAGTACATAAGACACAACGTTGCTGGATCTGTACTGAGAGATGCACCAACAACAGGCTTCGAAATGGATGGCAGTGATGTAAAGAGTTCAGAGGAGGAGAATACTAATGAAGATACAGAAAATTTACCCATCGAAACAGTTGCTTTTTCAACAGGTATCGAATTAAGTGTAAGAGCTGTTGGTAACTCTGCGGATGACGTTTCAGGCGTCAGTATGGGAAAGAGCAAAACCATGCCAGCCAAAAACTATTCCTCCAATGCAACTTCTGTTAAGAAGAAAGAATTGAAAACTGGAGCTAAAAATTCAGTGGGAAAGAGTCACGTTAATCTGAAAACAATTGGATCAGACAATCTGGTTGAGCTGCAGAGCAACTCAAAAACAGCTATAGAATTGCCATTGGATGATGTATTGGCTTATCAGGACTCAGCTCAAGATCAGATTGCTACATTAGACAAGCAAGCTTCCAAAGCGAATAATACCAACGTTAAAAATGTGGTGACGGCACAAACCGAGAAGACAAACACGACTGCTGGAATCAAGGAGATCGAAGGAAGCAACACTGCATCTTCAGATCATATAGTCACAGAAGGCAGAAAGGGTTGCCCACAAGGCTCCATCAACTTTGTTGGAAAGCAATGCTCTCCTTCCAGTGGTATTTGAGGAGGAAGCCTTAGAATGATGTCAGTTCTTTGGAGGGTATATAGACATTTCTAAGTCTTCAAAAATAGAAGATAGATGTGTACCAATATCTCGAAACCGGTATAATGTTACTGTTCTCACAAGCAATGTTCCACAATGCTTTGGCAGAAACATCCAATACATAGTACATATGGAAGCAGTGTAGCTTCTATTTTTGCTTGAGGTTTTCTGTAGCCATCATGTTGAGCTCTTACTGAAGGTACATCCATAGTCTGAAATTTATGATTTCTAGATTTCGCCATTCTCTTTGCCAGCTTAAAACAGATTATGAATGTGAATTGGGCACAGGCATACTTCAAGTTATGTTTCTGTGATTTCTAGGATATCTGTCTTCTCTTCAAATAGTATCAATCAGGAATAATTCGCTGAGATGGAAAAACTAGGGATTTCAAAAAAAATCCAATGGGTTTGGATTAGTTGATGAATATTGAAATATCCAAATCTTGCTAAAATAAACTTTAGCAGTTTTTTTAGATATTTTTGCAAGTCTTTTACCCGAATAATTGCTTCAAATAAATTTGAGATTCTTTTTTTAATAAGTCTTTAGCAATAAACTACTTGACTTATTATAAATTTATAAAAATCACATATATTATCATTATTAATAAAAAATTACTCGCCTTATATTATAAATTTTAAAAAAAATCACGTCGACTAAAATATTTTAAAAACATTTTATTTTAAATCTATCTCACTAACTAAATTAATATAAAATATAAAATTATTTTTTATGTGATTTTATTTCGGACAATTTGTTTATAATTATCAAACAACTGGTATGACAAAATTAAATTTGACAATTGATCTTTCATAAAAATTGAAACAAATACATTACTTTTTATATTAATTTAATATTTATTCAAACTAAAATAAAATAAGAATAATTTTGGATTTTTATATTAGCTTTAATTGATAAAATCAAATTAAAATAGAATATTTGTTCAAAAAATTTTAATTGCCATTGTCTTTTGGGTATGTTTAGTTTGAAATTAGGATCAGAAAGAGTCCAACTAAAAATTTAATTTTTTGCTAAAAAAATAAAAATAGTTATTTTATTTTGATATTAAATTAAATTATTATAAAAAAAAAAATTAAGTAGTTTTCGGACTTGAAATTATTGTAGAATTAATTTTTTTTAAAAAAGACAAGTTTACAAAAATATTTTATTATCTCTTAGTTGAACTATTCTACATCGTCTTAAATCAAATATTTTTTTATAAATTTATAGTATAAGGTGAGTGATTTTTTTTAAAATAATAATAAGATAAATAATTTTTGATAAATTTATAATAAAACATGTGATTTTTTTACTAATAACTCTTTTAATGATCTTATTTAATTATGTAACATGAAGCTAGTATGATAAATCTCCAAATGAAAGATGCATGAAAACATAATTGGTTCAAATGATTCTGGGAATCTCTTTGTTTTAATCCATGTTAAATACGAGTATACAGAATAAGGTTAACTCTCCACTGTAATAATTGTTCGGTGTAACACAAGTGGAAGTTAAACTTATAGTTAGGCTAAAACTAGGATGGTCATTCTTGCTTTGAACTAGCACGAGGCGCATATGGGTTCCACTCCAAAACATGCACACAATTGACGTGCCTGAGAAACAAGGAAGGCAAAGATCTTTCACCAGCGCATCGATGGGAGTCTTCTGCTTCTGCTCCTCCACGGACCGCTTCACTGCCTCCTCCTCGGTATCGTTCATCTGGGATCGGAGACTCCTCATGTTCTTCAAATACTCCTCCACTTCCATCCCCGTCTCCATCGATCGAAAATTAGGAGTAAATCAAGATAATTGGGATGAAATTGATTTGGATCCCGCGGGTGGACGAGGGAGAAGCGAACGAGCCAAAATTAAAAAAATAATTTCTGAAAGTTAGAGCTGAACCGAGCTCTCGAGCTCGATTTCCCGACCTATTTTTGGAGCCGAGCCAAGGTCAGCCCGTATAGCTCATGTTTACTCGATATTATTAGAGAATACAAAAAACAAGAAGATCAAAAATACCAAGTAATATTTGATAAATAAACATCGTATTGTACGAAATATAGCCATACAAGAAAGCAGATATATAAAAAACTTAAATCAAAACCAATTAGATCCAGTACAGGCTCAGAGAACCCTATTTTTCCCATGAAAAGTCATTGTACCATTTCGAGTTATACATTTCTCGACATTAATAATAAAAGAATTGCACGTCATCTGCATTCTATATATATCTCGAATACTAATCAACTCATCACACCAAAAAATAGAAAGAAGAAAAATGGCCATGTCCTTCCTTACCAAGCTTGCATTTCTCGTCATGGCCTGTATCATGGCAGCACTAGCCATGGTTCCCAAAACCCTTGCTCATCATAACTCACAGTACGACTATATCGAACCCCACAACTACGCCCGTCAGCAGGTCAACGTCGGCCCAGTGACGTGGGACCAGAACCTAGAACAGTACGCGCAACACTACGCCAAAGAGAGAAAAGGCGATTGCGAGCTCATCCCCTCCGGGGGGCCATACGGCGAGAACCTCTTCCGCAGCTATAACAAAGACTACGCGGCTCGCGACGCTGTCGCCTCCTGGCTGGCAGAGAAGCAATACTACAACCACCCGAATAATACCTGTGCCCCAGGAAAGCAGTGCGGTCATTACACCCAGTGTGTGTGGCGCAGCTCCACCAGCATCGGGTGCGCAATGATGAAATGCAAAACCGGCGGAATCTTCGTCATCTGCAACTATAAACCCCGTGGCAACATCATCGGCCAGCGCCCATACTAGTTGCGCTAGGGTTTCTCATTGCGTTGGTATAATGCTACTACAATAAATTAGTGATCCTTTCGTGTAATACGAGAAATCACAAAAGCCAACTATTTAAATATCTAATAAATAAAAACACAAAAGTATTAAATAATTGAACTACATACACGACCATTGGCTCAGTTTGTCTGGTCCTTGCTTGGTTATTTATTACAGTGTTTTCCTTCCCTATGAGTTGTGTACTGTCTCTCTCCTCTTTTAGGCACTAAACGGTCTATTTGTGAAAATCTTTTACCAACTTTTGACTGCAGCGACGAATCTCACTCTCCCTGCCAATTAGTGAAGCCCCTCGCTAAAAGACACGTCGACAACCGGACAGTGCGCAGCCACGTGCGCGTGTCTACTCTCGTGCGATGCACGTGAGCGGGCGGGCCGGTTCGCCGCGCATCATTCCCTCCCCCGTCCCCGTGCTCCATCGCCTCGTCCTTCTCCAAACCTAATGGTCGAGTTTGACGCTGTTGATGCCAGTCACCGACCGGGATTCACCGCCGCCGACCTCCGTTCCACGCCCGATCCCGATTTCACCCTCTATCTCCGCCCCGGGGAGGAAGAACGCGGGTCGTTCCGCAATCGAGTCGAGCCGATCATGGTCACGGGACTGCTCCATTCCCTACGCCATCGGTGGCCGCTGCCAAGTACGATCTTTCCCGTGTTAGTGAGCTCTTAGATCTGCAGAAGGATCCGATCAGATTTTGTTTTCTGAGAAGCCTTCTGTTGCCCTTTTGATTTTGGAACCGATTGTTCGAAAATTAGGGGTTTCTATAAACCATTTAGCTATTTTTTTAAATGGAATTTATGGGGTTTCTATCATCCGTTCAAGAAGGGTTAGACCATATGGTAGACGAATTCGATTGTTCGAAAATTAGGGTTTCGTTGACTGGTTCGCTTCCTTTCTCTCCGGACGGATTTGTCCGCAGGATCAATCGAGTGATGCTCTCCTCAATGATCCGTATTTTGTTTTTTCATTAAGGTTTTTGTGGTTCTTTGCATCACGTCTTTCTTTGTTCTTCGTCTAGGTTTTCTGAGTCATATCTTTCTTTTTTTCTCGAAATAGGGTTTATGTGATTATATGCATCACAGATTTTGGAATCGGCTTTCTCCGATCCCTTGTTGTGATTATATGCATCACAGCTTATGAATTTTATGCCTGATTTTTAAGATCAGGATTCTTTTGACTTCTGCAACTTTGCTCTTCAAGCTCAGCCTTCGCAGACGCAATTTGGCTTTGATAGGTCCTTGTATCTGACACCAGTCTCACCTCCCATGTTCTCCACTTTGACTCCCAAGGGAAACTCTTCCACTGTTCAAATTTTCTTCAACATGCTACATTTCCATATCAGTTGATCTGGCAACCTTAGAAAGTGTTGCGGATTCAACTTCAAGTGACACAACTTGCTTCTGCTTATCAACAATTTGGCGACAAACTTGAGCTGTTGCCCGCCCAATCTCCTCCGCCACCTCATTCAATATCTTCGTCTCAGTTTTGACGAGATCAAGATCTTTCACCGGCGCATCAATGGCAGTCCGCTGCTTCTGCTCCTCCACTGACCGCATCACTGCCTCCGCCTCGATATCGTTCATCTGGGATCGGAGACTCCTCGTGTTCTTCAAATACTCCTCCATCTCCATCTCCATCTCCATCGATCGAAAATTCGGAGTAAATCAAGATAAATGGGATGAAATTGATTTCGATCCCGCGGGTGGACGAGGGAGAAGCGAATGAGCCAAAATTTTAAAAATAATTTCTGAGAGTTAGAGCTGAGCCGAGCTCTCGGGCTCGATTTCCCGACCTAGTTTTGGAGCCGAGCCAAGGTCAGCCCGTATAGCTCATGTTTACTCGATATTATTAGAGAATACAAAAACAAGAAGATCAAAAATACCAAGTAATATTTGATAAATAAACATCGTATTGTACGAAATATAGCCATACAAGAAAGCAGATATATAAAAAACTTAAATCAAAACTAATTAGATCCAGTACAGGCTCAAAGAACCCTATTTTTCCCATTAAAAGTCATTGTACCATTCTGAGTTATACATTTCTTGACATTAATAATAAAAGAATTGCACGTCATCTGCATTCTATATATGTCTCGAATACTAATCAACTCATCACACCAAAAAATAGAAAGAAGAAAAATGGCCATGTCCTTCCTTACCAAGCTTGTATTTCTCGTCATGGCATGTATCACGGCAGCGCTAGCCATGGTTCCCAAAACCCTTGCTCTATCACTTGCTGGATGATTTTGGGGCCGTTTGGATCAATTCAGGATTCAGAATTGAGAGAATTATTAATTGGATTAATTACAGAGAATCGAGAGAATTGACCAAATTAATAATTTCGATGTTTGAATGAATTTTTACAGTAAATAAAAGGAATTGTTAATTCAATTAATTCCGTGAATTCGGTTGTTTGGAATATAAATAAAAATCAACGAATTCCGTCAAGTCTTGAAATTCTGATATTTGGTTAGATTTGGAATTGGAAATATAATTACCCAATTCTTAAGGGACGAGATTACCCCCGTTTTTTAACATTTTCTATATTTAATTTTAAAATAAATATTAATATTAAATTAGTAAATTAATTCGACATATTTTTATGGTTAAAAAAATAAATAATATTAGAATTACATATTTATAATATCTAATTTTTTTTTAAAATAGGATAATTGATTTAAATAGTATTCAATCAATAAAATATTTTTTAAGATAGAAGTAATTAATTTATAGGTATCGAAATTTATAGGCATCAACATATAACATAAAATATATTCACATACAACATATAATATATAGACACACAATCGACCTATAAAACACAATATACAACTAAGAAATAGACACACAGTTAGTTTTTTTTTAAAAAATACAATATATACATATAAAACCATAATATGTAGAATATAAAATAGATAGTCATAGTATATAAAAAGTTACAATATGCCAAAGATAATAATTAAGTTTCATCATTAGCATACATAAAGTCAATAAGTTCAAAACATACTTATAATAAAATGTCATATTATAACTACTGTTCGAGAAATTCTTGCAACTATTCAACCCTATTATCGTCGTCCATGCCTCCCACAAAAGTCATGCCATCGGCATAATCACCATGTAAGTGCCTATAGATAATCTTCAAGAACGATGCAGAAAAACATCTTTTGAATCGGTTTAGTATGGAGTATAAATGTTTCTTCCATGAATCCCTCGAAGTTGACTTAACGGCGCATGCAACCTCGCACACGCCGTCCATCAACTCTGCAACCAGTTTATCGTTCAATGTGTTCCCCTTCCATTTTCGTGCCTTGGAGCTATTACGAGAACTAGTTGCTTGTGTATTGCCTTTAGAGTTGATTGGGACATTGTTTTCTGCCCGATCTGTGTATGTGCTTTGCCTAGAATCACCAGGAGCATCAGAATCATCATCCCCTGCTGTTTATTGCTCTTCCACCTCTACATCTTTACTTGGCTCCCCTCCAAAATCATCGTAGCATGATTTTGTCATACTACCAGTAGCAGAATCTGTTCCACGTATAAGGAGCAACTCATCATACAGCGGAATTGGCTTGTTCAGGAATTGATCAGAGTCTTTAACCTTCTGCATAATTTATTTTGGTCAAATATGTAAATATGTAATATTGCAAAGATAAATTTGTAATTTTGTAAATTTTTTTTTTTTACTTACATTTTTGATATCGAGATATACTTGCATAGTGGCTGTGATCATCTTATCAATGTCATTCCAGCCCACCCCACTGTAGTCCCTTAACTTGATGATTATGGTTGCATACTTCTTTAAGGTTCTATAATGACCATCAATATTGTCAACAGTAAAATTACTATTGAATTTGGCATTAACAGCAGTAGCAGCTACTACGAACACGAGCCGTTTGAAACCCTTATCCTGCTTTAGCCCGACATGCACTTGCTCGACAAGGAATCTAATGAGAAACTGAGATTTCCTCTTTGACCACATCTTGTGAGATTTATGTGTCTTTGATGATTTTGCTTTCTGGATTCCTTCTGCATTCTTTTGTGTCTCAACAACAGTAAAACTCAAATCTTGACTTATTGAGTCAGACATTAAATGGGAGTCAACATCTTCAAGATTGAAAAACTTCATCCCTTACAAAAAAAAATAAATAAACTTTTCAACAAATAAAGATATATAGAATTATAACAAACAGTTATACCAATAACAGTCAACAAGCGAGTGTTAAATAATTCACTATAGAAAGTTTAAAACACAAATAATATAATAAAATACATGTTCACACAAGGAAGAAGGCTAGTTATTATTGTAATCCTCTCACATCTCAGTGGCTAATTGATCCCTCAACTGAATCCACTTCTGATTCTTTTCTTGTTACTCCTTGAGGGTGGAACCTGTACACAATGGCTCCTCTTCTTCATCAAATCTTTCTTCATCTTTATTTGACATCGATTCTACAGGTTTCTTGTTCAATAATTCATCATAAGAATCAACTGTAAGGATGTAGTTGTGTAAGACACAACATGCCAAAACCAAATCAACTTGAGTGCTGAATGAAAAAAATAGAGTCTCGGCCAGTATGCTGAATCGGTTCTCCAATATACCAAAAGCACGTTCAATTTTGGACCTTAATGACGCATGTCAGTAATTAAATAACTCCTTTATATTTTGTGGTATACGTCCGACATGTTCTTTCATATGATACCTGACACCTCTACATGGTGCTATAAAATCAGCCTTTGTCGTATAACCAGCATCGACAAGATAGTATTTACCTAAAACCAACATAATACGATTAAAATAAAATTTAATCAAACGCCAAACTATTTATAACTTACAAATCTTACCTTTTATTTGTCTCAGTCCACTGAGTGCAGGTCGAGTAATAGCATCTTTCAGAATAACGAAGTCATTCGCCAATCCCTCCCAACCAGCCAAGACATAAAGAAAATTAAGTTTAACATCAGTTGTTGCTAGTACATTTTATGTGATACCCTTACGCCCTCGAAAACGTGCAACTATGTCAGATGAAACTTTTGCAGAAATATGCGTTCCATCAATTAAACCAAAGTAATCCTACATGGTATAAATAGCAAAAAATAAAGCATATATTTCATTTCTAACAGAAACAAACCATTATCAATAACTTACCTTGAACCACGGATAGCAATTAGAATTGTTAAGAATTATTGTATTCGTCGAGGAGACTGCCTGAGACATGAATTCATCTCGAATTCCACATATAGCTCGCAAGCAGATGTTAAAATATCGACTAATTGTTTCACTCGAACGCAGGAACAGTATCTTCATACTCCTGTTCCTTAAATGAAAACAAATATAATGCAAAAATATTGTAAGTTGTTCCTCAACAATTATATATCCTGTGTCACGCAGAAGGTTACGGTCCCTTAACATATTGGCCAAATTTAAAAATACTGTAAGATCCATCCTCAAGTACTCCAGACAATTACTTCTCCCGCCACATAGTATATACTCAAACACATCTCTCCTAGGCATCTCTCTACTAACAATCGATTTAATACATAAACGAGCTCTTTTTCTTGTCGTCAATAATTGAATTATGGTACACACAACTACTATAACAGTAAAGCCACCAGCTTGAATGTTTAGCAATTCTAAATACTCGTCAACGTCCATCGATCGAAATTACTAAATAGTAATAAATTTAAGTTCAACATACACATGCTAATTATAAAATTTATATTAAGTAAAAAAAAGACATTATGGATTAGGAGTTAAAGACATAATTATAGTTAAAACTAAACATATACGGATTCTAAAATGATTTGAATCTAATAGGAGGCGGAGATGGAGAAGACGATCGCTGCCGGGGACGGTGACGCCAGTCAAGACAGCACGGCAGAGCAATTCGGGACGGAGATGGAGAAGATAACCGATGTCGGGGACGATGACGACTGCTGCTCGAGACAGAGACAAGCGCTCGGGACGGAGACGGACGCGCTCGGGATAGAGACGAGTGCTCGGGATGACGATCGCTCTCGGGACGGAGACGAGCGCTCGGGATGATAATCGCTCTCGGGACGGAGACGAGCGCTTGGGATGACGACTGCTACCGGGGACGGTGACGACAGCTGCTCGGGAAGGAGATGAGCGCTCGGGACGACGATCGTTATAGGGACGGAGACGAGCGCTCGGGATGGAGACGGACACGCTCAAGATGGAGACGAGCCCTCGGGACGGGGACAACGATCGCTCGGGTGACGGGAACGAAGGGTGGAATCAGGATGAGAATTCTCGATTTCGGCCGATTTTCAAGGAGAAATTAATGTTCCCGCGTGATGGTGGGACCCACTCAATTTCGGTCCAAATTGTGAATTTCTTTTTTCCCAAACCGAAATTCAAATTAGTAATTCAGAATTATTGAAATCGCCAATTCACCCGATTCTGAATTTTTTTTTGACATCTAAACAATTGAATTGAGGGAATTAAGCCTCTAATTTTCTGAATTCAGTCAAACCGGGCTGTTTAAAATTAATCCAAACTTAATCCAAACTGTATATCTTTGAACTGTATAAACCCTAGACGAAGAACAAAGAAAGACGTGATGCAAAGAACCCTCGATCATTAGGTTTGGCGAAGTGGGGGAAGAGGTGAGGGATAAGGACGAGGCGCCTGAGCTCGGGGTCCGGGGAAGGCGAATGGCGAACAGGACCTCTCACGTGCATCGCACGAGAGTAGACACGCGCACGTGGCTACGCACTCTCCGGTTGTCGATCTGTCTTTGAGTGACCGGCTTCACTAATTGCAGGGGTTTCCGTTAAAATAAATTTAATATAAGGGGGGTTTTGATGTAAGTTGAAATGATCCCATATATTTGGCGAAACATTTTGTTTATTCTGAGTTAAATAAATAAGAGTCAATTAATTTTTAGCTTTATTCATAAATAAATCAATATTAAATGACAAACCTTCAAAACTAGAGGATCATCTTAAGAAAATAATAAATTAATAATCATGTAAATATGTTGATTAATTATTTAATATTTAGCGTTTTTATTTATTAGATATTTAGAGAGGTGGAGAAATCTATCCTCGAAAATCAAAATGTGGTTTTTGGTATTCATCCGAGAAATCTTTCTCCTTAACTCGCTGTTCAAAGAGTGAGGCTTTGCCACGGTAACGAAAGTCAGTTGAATATGCAAATAAATGCGCACCCCTTACACCAAATCATTTTAAAAGCTCAAACTCATGAGATATCGGCCTTTTTTCACTATATCTATTGGACTCTATCTATCCAATATCCGATGTAGGACTAATTCATCACACCTGATATTATAACAATCTCCCCCTTCAGATATAATTTGACCAAATCGATTTAACACTCTTAATCAAGAACTCTTTTATTTGACCACTTCCACCGTGTGACTCATGTCCTCACACCGGTCTTTGATGTCTGCGCTCTTGCCGGCCTCACGCTTGCGCCCTCGCACCTGCCTCTGGTGCCCGCGCACGCGCCCTTTCGCCGATCTTTGCCATGAGACTAACATGTGACTCAATTCAGTCGCATTATCGCGGTAATTTTGGTCTTAAGAGTTTGCACAGCTTCGAACGTAAGCTCTGATACCGCTTGTTGGGAAGCCACAAGAGTGTCAAACTAGATCTATATAGTAAGTCGGACACCAAACCATCCCAAAAGCTCAAATTTATGAGATATGGATCTTTCTTCACTATATCTATTAGACTCTATTTATCCAATATCTGATATAGAACTAATTCATCATATCTGACATTATAACAAGCGAATTGCCTCGGACCACTCTTCCCAAGTTGGTAGAATCGTCGGAGTCCCATTCACTTAGTGAACTTATTGGACAAACGGGTCAACCACTTGACCAAGAAGAGTGAGGTTCGTCACTACAGTCAAAAGTTGGTAAAAACCTTTCACGAATTGACCATTTAGCGCTCGTAAGAGAAGAGAAAGACAGTACACAACTCACAGAAAAGGAAAACACTGCGATGAATAAGCAAGCATAGACTAGATAGACATAGCCAATAGTTGTGTATGTAGGCCAACTATTTAATGTTTAAAGTTTTTATTTATTGGATACCCAATAGTTGCTTATTCATCGTCGGCCAACTATTCCTTGTATCACATGAAAGGATCACCAATTTATTATAGTAGCGTATAACCAACGTAGCAAGAAACCCTACTAGAACTAGTAAGGGCGTTGGCCGACGATGTTGCCACAGGGATTATAGTTGCAGATGATGAAGACTCCGCCGCCGCTGCACTTCACCCTCGCGCACCCGATGCTCTTAGCATCGCGCCACGCTACTTGGGTGTAGTGCCCGCATTGCTTTCCTTTGGGGCAGCTATTTTTTTTTTGTAGTTATAGTATTGCTTTTCTGCCATCCATGCCGCGACAGCATCGCGAGCCGTGTAGTCTTTCCCATCGCCGCCGTAGGGATTCTCGCCGTATGGCCCTCTGGAGGGAACAAGTTTGCAGTCGCCGGATCTCTTTTTGGCGTAGTCTCGACAACGAACTGTTTGGATTAATTTTAAACAGCCCGGTTTGACTGAATTAAGAAAATTAGAGGCTTAATTCCCTCAATTCAATTGTTTAGATGTCAAAAAAAAATTCAGAATCGGGTGAATTGGCGATTTCAATAATTCTGAATTACTAATTTGAATTTCGGTTTGGGAAAAAAGAAATTCACAATTTGGACCGAAATTGAGTGGGTCCCACCATCACGCGGGAACATTAATTTCTCCTTGAAAATCGGCCGAAATCGAGAATTCTCATCCTGATTCCACCCTTCGTTCCCGTCACCCGAGCGATCGTTGTCCCCGTCCCGAGGGCTCGTCTCCATCTTGAGCGTGTCCGTCTCCATCCCGAGCGCTCGTCTCCGTCCCTATAACGATCGTCGTCCCGAGCGCTCATCTCCTTCCCGAGCAGCTGTCGTCACCGTCCCCGGTAGCAGTCGTCATCCCAAGCGCTCGTCTCCGTCCCGAGAGCGATTATCATCCCGAGCGCTCGTCTCCGTCCCGAGAGCGATCGTCATCCCGAGCACTCGTCTCTATCCCGAGCGCGTCCGTCTCCGTCCCGAGCGCTTGTCTCTGTCTCGAGCAGCAGTCGTCATCGTCCCCGACATCGGTTATCTTCTCCATCTCCGTCCCGAATTGCTCTGCCGTGCTGTCTTGACTGGCGTCACCGTCCCCGGCAGCGATCGTCTTCTCCATCTCCGCCTCCTATTAGATTCAAATCATTTTAGAATCCGTATATGTTTAGTTTTAACTATAATTATGTCTTTAACTCCTAATCCATAATGTCTTTTTTTTACTTAATATAAATTTTATAATTAGCATGTGTATGTTGAACTTAAATTTATTACTATTTAGTAATTTCGATCGATGGACGTTGACGAGTATTTAGAATTGCTAAACATTCAAGCTGGTGGCTTTACTGTTATAGTAGTTGTGTGTACCATAATTCAATTATTGACGACAAGAAAAAGAGCTCGTTTATGTATTAAATCGATTGTTAGTAGAGAGATGCCTAGGAGAGATGTGTTTGAGTATATACTATGTGGCGGGAGAAGTAATTGTCTGGAGTACTTGAGGATGGATCTTACAGTATTTTTAAATTTGGCCAATATGTTAAGGGACCGTAACCTTCTGCGTGACACAGGATATATAATTGTTGAGGAACAACTTACAATATTTTTGCATTATATTTGTTTTCATTTAAGGAACAGGAGTATGAAGATACTGTTCCTGCGTTCGAGTGAAACAATTAGTCGATATTTTAACATCTGCTTGCGAGCTATATGTGGAATTCGAGATGAATTCATGTCTCAGGCAGTCTCCTCGACGAATACAATAATTCTTAACAATTCTAATTGCTATCCGTGGTTCAAGGTAAGTTATTGATAATGGTTTGTTTCTGTTAGAAATGAAATATATGCTTTATTTTTTGCTATTTATACCATGTAGGATTACTTTGGTTTAATTGATGGAACGCATATTTCTGCAAAAGTTTCATCTGACATAGTTGCACGTTTTCGAGGGCGTAAGGGTATCACATAAAATGTACTAGCAACAACTGATGTTAAACTTAATTTTCTTTATGTCTTGGCTGGTTGGGAGGGATTGGCGAATGACTTCGTTATTCTGAAAGATGCTATTACTCGACCTGCACTCAGTGGACTGAGACAAATAAAAGGTAAGATTTGTAAGTTATAAATAGTTTGGCGTTTGATTAAATTTTATTTTAATCGTATTATGTTGGTTTTAGGTAAATACTATCTTGTCGATGCTGGTTATACGACAAAGGCTGATTTTATAGCACCATGTAGAGGTGTCAGGTATCATATGAAAGAACATGTCGGACGTATACCACAAAATATAAAGGAGTTATTTAATTACTGACATGCGTCATTAAGGTCCAAAATTGAACGTGCTTTTGGTATATTGGAGAACCGATTCAGCATACTGGCCGAGACTCTATTTTTTTCATTCAGCACTCAAGTTGATTTGGTTTTGGCATGTTGTGTCTTACACAACTACATCCTTACAGTTGATTCTTATGATGAATTATTGAACAAGAAACCTGTAGAATCGATGTCAAATAAAGATGAAGAAAGATTTGATGAAGAAGAGGAGCCATTGTGTACAGGTTCCACCCTCAAGGAGTAACAAGAAAAGAATCAGAAGTGGATTCAGTTGAGGGATCAATTAGCCACTGAGATGTGAGAGGATTACAATAATAACTAGCCTTCTTCCTTGTGTGAACATGTATTTTATTATATTATTTGTGTTTTAAACTTTCTATAGTGAATTATTTAACACTCGCTTGTTGACTGTTATTGGTATAACTGTTTGTTATAATTCTATATATCTTTATTTGTTGAAAAGTTTATTTATTTTTTTTTGTAAGGGATGAAGTTTTTCAATCTTGAAGATGTTGACTCCCATTTAATGTCTGACTCAATAAGTCAAGATTTGAGTTTTACTGTTGTTGAGACACAAAAGAATGCAGAAGGAATCCAGAAAGCAAAATCATCAAAGACACATAAATCTCACAAGATGTGGTCAAAGAGGAAATCTCAGTTTCTCATTAGATTCCTTGTCGAGCAAGTGCATGTCGGGCTAAAGCAGGATAAGGGTTTCAAACGGCTCGTGTTCGTAGTAGCTGCTACTGCTGTTAATGCCAAATTCAATAGTAATTTTACTGTTGACAATATTGATGGTCATTATAGAACCTTAAAGAAGTATGCAACCATAATCATCAAGTTAAGGGACTACAGTGGGGTGGGCTGGAATGACATTGATAAGATGATCACAGCCACTATGCAAGTATATCTCGATATCAAAAATGTAAGTAAAAAAAAAAAATTTACAAAATTACAAATTTATCTTTGCAATATTACATATTTACATATTTGACCAAAATAAATTATGCAGAAGGTTAAAGACTCTGATCAATTCCTGAACAAGCCAATTCCGCTGTATGATGAGTTGCTCCTTATACGTGGAACAGATTCTGCTACTGGTAGTATGACAAAATCATGCTACGATGATTTTGGAGGGGAGCCAAGTAAAGATGTAGAGGTGGAAGAGCAATAAACAGCAGGGGATGATGATTCTGATGCTCCTGGTGATTCTAGGCAAAGCACATACACAGATCGGGCAGAAAACAATGTCCCAATCAACTCTAAAGGCAATACACAAGCAACTAGTTCTCGTAATAGCTCCAAGGCACGAAAATGGAAGGGGAACACATTGAACGATAAACTGGTTGCAGAGTTGATGGACGGCGTGTGCGAGGTTGCATGCGCCGTTAAGTCAACTTCGAGGGATTCATGGAAGAAACATTTATACTCCATACTAAACCGATTCAAAAGATGTTTTTCTGCATCGTTCTTGAAGATTATCTATAGGCACTTACATGGTGATTATGCCGATGGCATGACTTTTGTGGGAGGCATGGACGACGATAATAGGGTTGAATAGTTGCAAGAATTTCTCGAACAGTAGTTATAATATGACATTTTATTATAAGTATGTTTTGAACTTATTGACTTTATGTATGCTAATGATGAAACTTAATTATTATCTTTGGCATATTGTAACTTTTTATATACTATGACTATCTATTTTATATTCTACATATTATGGTTTTATATGTATATATTGTATTTTTTAAAAAAAAACTAACTGTGTGTCTATTTCTTAGTTGTATATTGTGTTTTATAGGTCGATTGTGTGTCTATATATTATATGTTGTATGTGAATATATTTTATGTTATATGTTGATGCCTATAAATTTCGATACCTATAAATTAATTACTTCTATCTTAAAAAATATTTTATTGATTGAATACTATTTAAATCAATTATCCTATTTTAAAAAAAAATTAGATATTATAAATATGTAATTCTAATATTATTTATTTTTTTAACCATAAAAATATGTCGAATTAATTTACTAATTTAATATTAATATTTATTTTAAAATTAAATATAGAAAATGTTAAAAAACGGGGGTAATCTCGTCCCTTAAGAATTGGGTAATTATATTTCCAATTCCAAATCTAACCAAATATCAGAATTTCAAGACTTGACGGAATTCGTTGATTTTTATTTATATTCCAAACAACCGAATTCACGGAATTAATTGAATTAACAATTCCTTTTATTTACTGTAAAAATTCATTCAAACATCGAAATTATTAATTTGGTCAATTCTCTCGATTCTCTGTAATTAATCCAATTAATAATTCTCTCAATTCTGAATCCTGAATTGATCCAAACGGCCCCAAAATCATCCAGCAAGTGATAGAGCAAGGGTTTTGGGAACCATGGCTAGCGCTGCCGTGATACATGCCATGACGAGAAATACAAGCTTGGTAAGGAAGGACATGGCCATTTTTCTTCTTTCTATTTTTTGGTGTGATGAGTTGATTAGTATTCGAGACATATATAGAATGCAGATGACGTGCAATTCTTTTATTATTAATGTCAAGAAATGTATAACTCAGAATGGTACAATGACTTTTAATGGGAAAAATAGGGTTCTTTGAGCCTGTACTGGATCTAATTAGTTTTGATTTAAGTTTTTTATATATCTGCTTTCTTGTATGGCTATATTTCGTACAATACGATGTTTATTTATCAAATATTACTTGGTATTTTTGATCTTCTTGTTTTTGTATTCTCTAATAATATCGAGTAAACATGAGCTATACGGGCTGACCTTGGCTCGGCTCCAAAACTAGGTCGGGAAATCGAGCCCGAGAGCTCGGCTCAGCTCTAACTCTCAGAAATTATTTTTAAAATTTTGGCTCATTCGCTTCTCCCTCGTCCACCCGCGGGATCGAAATCAATTTCATCCCATTTATCTTGATTTACTCCGAATTTTCGATCGATGGAGATGGAGATGGAGGAGTATTTGAAGAACACGAGGAGTCTCCGATCCCAGATGAACGATATCGAGGCGGAGGCAGTGATGCGGTCAGTGGAGGAGCAGAAGCAGCGGACTGCCATTGATGCGCCGGTGAAAGATCTTGATCTCGTCAAAACTGAGACGAAGATATTGAATGAGGTGGCGGAGGAGATTGGGCGGGCAACAGCTCAAGTTTGTCGCCAAATTGTTGATAAGCAGAAGCAAGTTGTGTCACTTGAAGTTGAATCCGCAACACTTTCTAAGGTTGCCAGATCAACTGATATGGAAATGTAGCATGTTGAAGAAAATTTGAACAGTGGAAGAGTTTCCCTTGGGAGTCAAAGTGGAGAACATGGGAGGTGAGACTGGTGTCAGATACAAGGACCTATCAAAGCCAAATTGCGTCTGCGAAGGCTGAGCTTGAAGAGCAAAGTTGCAGAAGTCAAAAGAATCCTGATCTTAAAAATCAGGCATAAAATTCATAAGCTGTGATGCATATAATCACAACAAGGGATCGGAGAAAGCCGATTCCAAAATCTGTGATGCATATAATCACATAAACCCTATTTCGAGAAAAAAAGAAAGATATGACTCAGAAAACCTAGACGAAGAACAAAGAAAGACGTGATGCAAAGAACCACAAAAACCTTAATGAAAAAACAAAATACGGATCATTGAGGAGAGCATCACTCGATTGATCCTGCGGACAAATCCGTCCGGAGAGAAAGGAAGCGAACCAGTCAACGAAACCCTAATTTTCGAACAATCGAATTCGTCTACCATATGGTCTAACCCTTCTTGAACGGATGATAGAAACCCCATAAATTCCATTAAAAAAAATAGCTAAATGGTTTATAGAAACCCCTAATTTTCGAACAATCGGTTCCAAAATCAAAAGGGCAACAGAAGGCTTCTCAGAAAACAAAATCTGATCGGATCCTTCTGCAGATCTAAGAGCTCACTAACACGGGAAAGATCGTACTTGGCAGCGGCCACCGATGGCGTAGGGAATGGAGCAGTCCCGTGACCATGATCGGCTCGACTCGATTGCGGAACGACCCGCGTTCTTCCTCCCCGGGGCGGAGATAGAGGGTGAAATCGGGATCGGGCGTGGAACGGAGGTCGGCGGCGGTGAATCCCGGTCGGTGACTGGCATCAACAGCGTCAAACTCGACCATTAGGTTTGGAGAAGGACGAGGCGATGGAGCACGGGGACGGGGGAGGGAATGATGCGCGGCGAACCGGCCCGCCCGCTCACGTGCATCGCACGAGAGTAGACACGCGCACGTGGCTGCGCACTGTCCGGTTGTCGACGTGTCTTTTAGCGAGGGGCTTCACTAATTGGCAGGGAGAGTGAGATTCGTCGCTGCAGTCAAAAGTTGGTAAAAGATTTTCACAAATAGACCGTTTAGTGCCTAAAAGAGGAGAGAGACAGTACACAACTCATAGGGAAGGAAAACACTGTAATAAATAACCAAGCAAGGACCAGACAAACTGAGCCAATGGTCGTGTATGTAGTTCAATTATTTAATACTTTTGTGTTTTTATTTATTAGATATTTAAATAGTTGGCTTTTGTGATTTCTCGTATTACACGAAAGGATCACTAATTTATTGTAGTAGCATTATACCAACGCAATGAGAAACCCTAGCGCAACTAGTATGGGCGCTGGCCGATGATGTTGCCACGGGGTTTATAGTTGCAGATGACGAAGATTCCGCCGGTTTTGCATTTCATCATTGCGCACCCGATGCTGGTGGAGCTGCGCCACACACACTGGGTGTAATGACCGCACTGCTTTCCTGGGGCACAGGTATTATTCGGGTGGTTGTAGTATTGCTTCTCTGCCAGCCAGGAGGCGACAGCGTCGCGAGCCGCGTAGTCTTTGTTATAGCTGCGGAAGAGGTTCTCGCCGTATGGCCCCCCGGAGGGGATGAGCTCGCAATCGCCTTTTCTCTCTTTGGCGTAGTGTTGCGCGTACTGTTCTAGGTTCTGGTCCCACGTCACTGGGCCGACGTTGACCTGCTGACGGGCGTAGTTGTGGGGTTCGATATAGTCGTACTGTGAGTTATGATGAGCAAGGGTTTTGGGAACCATGGCTAGTGCTGCCATGATACAGGCCATGACGAGAAATGCAAGCTTGGTAAGGAAGGACATGGCCATTTTTCTTCTTTCTATTTTTTGGTGTGATGAGTTGATTAGTATTCGAGATATATATAGAATGCAGATGACGTGCAATTCTTTTATTATTAATGTCGAGAAATGTATAACTCGAAATGGTACAATGACTTTTCATGGGAAAAATAGGGTTCTCTGAGCCTGTACTGGATCTAATTGGTTTTGATTTAAGTTTTTTATATATCTGCTTTCTTGTATGGCTATATTTCGTACAATACGATGTTTATTTATCAAATATTACTTGGTATTTTTGATCTTCTTGTTTTTTGTATTCTCTAATAATATCGAGTAAACATGAGCTATACGGGCTGACCTTGGCTCGGCTCCAAAAATAGGTCGGGAAATCGAGCTCGAGAGCTCGGTTCAGCTCTAACTTTCAGAAATTATTTTTTTAATTTTGGCTCGTTCGCTTCTCCCTCGTCCACCCGCGGGATCCAAATCAATTTCATCCCAATTATCTTGATTTACTCCTAATTTTCGATCGATGGAGACGGGGATGGAAGTGGAGGAGTATTTGAAGAACATGAGGAGTCTCCGATCCCAGATGAACGATACCGAGGAGGAGGCAGTGAAGCGGTCCGTGGAGGAGCAGAAGCAGAAGACTCCCATCGATGCGCTGGTGAAAGATCTTTGCCTTCCTTGTTTCTCAGGCACGTCAATTGTGTGCATGTTTTGGAGTGGAACCCATATGCGCCTCGTGCTAGTTCAAAGCAAGAATGACCATCCTAGTTTTAGCCTAACTATAAGTTTAACTTCCACTTGTGTTACACCGAACAATTATTACAGTGGAGAGTTAACCTTATTCTGTATACTCGTATTTAACATGGATTAAAACAAAGAGATTCCCAGAATCATTTGAACCAATTATGTTTTCATGCATCTTTCATTTGGAGATTTATCATACTAGCTTCATGTTACATAATTAAATAAGATCATTAAAAGAGTTATTAGTAAAAAAATCACATGTTTTATTATAAATTTATCAAAAATTATTTATCTTATTATTATTTTAAAAAAAATCACTCACCTTATACTATAAATTTATAAAAAAATATTTGATTTAAGACGATGTAGAATAGTTCAACTAAGAGATAATAAAATATTTTTGTAAACTTGTCTTTTTTAAAAAAAATTAATTCTACAATAATTTCAAGTCCGAAAACTACTTAATTTTTTTTTTTATAATAATTTAATTTAATATCAAAATAAAATAACTATTTTTATTTTTTTAGCAAAAAATTAAATTTTTAGTTGGACTCTTTCTGATCCTAATTTCAAACTAAACATACCCAAAAGACAATGGCAATTAAAATTTTTTGAACAAATATTCTATTTTAATTTGATTTTATCAATTAAAGCTAATATAAAAATCCAAAATTATTCTTATTTTATTTTAGTTTGAATAAATATTAAATTAATATAAAAAGTAATGTATTTGTTTCAATTTTTATGAAAGATCAATTGTCAAATTTAATTTTGTCATACCAGTTGTTTGATAATTATAAACAAATTGTCCGAAATAAAATCACATAAAAAATAATTTTATATTTTATATTAATTTAGTTAGTGAGATAGATTTAAAATAAAATGTTTTTAAAATATTTTAGTCGACGTGATTTTTTTTAAAATTTATAATATAAGGCGAGTAATTTTTTATTAATAATGATAATATATGTGATTTTTATAAATTTATAATAAGTCAAGTAGTTTATTGCTAAAGACTTATTAAAAAAAGAATCTCAAATTTATTTGAAGCAATTATTCGGGTAAAAGACTTGCAAAAATATCTAAAAAAACTGCTAAAGTTTATTTTAGCAAGATTTGGATATTTCAATATTCATCAACTAATCCAAACCCATTGGATTTTTTTTGAAATCCCTAGTTTTTCCATCTCAGCGAATTATTCCTGATTGATACTATTTGAAGAGAAGACAGATATCCTAGAAATCACAGAAACATAACTTGAAGTATGCCTGTGCCCAATTCACATTCATAATCTGTTTTAAGCTGGCAAAGAGAATGGCGAAATCTAGAAATCATAAATTTCAGACTATGGATGTACCTTCAGTAAGAGCTCAACATGATGGCTACAGAAAACCTCAAGCAAAAATAGAAGCTACACTGCTTCCATATGTACTATGTATTGGATGTTTCTGCCAAAGCATTGTGGAACATTGCTTGTGAGAACAGTAACATTATACCGGTTTCGAGATATTGGTACACATCTATCTTCTATTTTTGAAGACTTAGAAATGTCTATATACCCTCCAAAGAACTGACATCATTCTAAGGCTTCCTCCTCAAATACCACTGGAAGGAGAGCATTGCTTTCCAACAAAGTTGATGGAGCCTTGTGGGCAACCCTTTCTGCCTTCTGTGACTATATGATCTGAAGATGCAGTGTTGCTTCCTTCGATCTCCTTGATTCCAGCAGTCGTGTTTGTCTTCTCGGTTTGTGCCGTCACCACATTTTTAACGTTGGTATTATTCGCTTTGGAAGCTTGCTTGTCTAATGTAGCAATCTGATCTTGAGCTGAGTCCTGATAAGCCAATACATCATCCAATGGCAATTCTATAGCTGTTTTTGAGTTGCTCTGCAGCTCAACCAGATTGTCTGATCCAATTGTTTTCAGATTAACGTGACTCTTTCCCACTGAATTTTTAGCTCCAGTTTTCAATTCTTTCTTCTTAACAGAAGTTGCATTGGAGGAATAGTTTTTGGCTGGCATGGTTTTGCTCTTTCCCATACTGACGCCTGAAACGTCATCCGCAGAGTTACCAACAGCTCTTACACTTAATTCGATACCTGTTGAAAAAGCAACTGTTTCGATGGGTAAATTTTCTGTATCTTCATTAGTATTCTCCTCCTCTGAACTCTTTACATCACTGCCATCCATTTCGAAGCCTGTTGTTGGTGCATCTCTCAGTACAGATCCAGCAACGTTGTGTCTTATGTACTTCTCTTCTTGAGACAACTGAGAACCTCTCTCATTGTCCTGGTAGTTCATCAAATCCTTTTCCTCGTCCTTCTCATCCTGCTCATCCTCATCAGCAGATTCAACTCCTTGCTTGACCTCCTCTTCGCTTTCGGGTTGATACTCCCCATCAATATCATCGTCTCCTGTTCCTGCCCCTTTCTCATGGTAGGTCTCTTCTGGTTCAGAATCTTCTTCTTCTTCTGCATTAGTTTCCTGTTTCTTCCCTAGCTCAACGATGCTAGGCAGAAACTTTCTACCAGATCTGATGGTCATAGGCTGCTCCTCAACTGCATTCCTTGTGCTCCTCTCTTCCTGCTCATAAACCATCTCAATTGTGGAGTCAGTTCGCTGAGCGTAACGAGGAATATCCTTCCTACCAAATCTCCAATTCTCCACTGAAATTATCTTGAGCAGGTCATTCTCTGCTGACTCTCCTTTCTTGTCATTGGATTGCTTGACTTGACAAAACAAACAGACACAGAAAACGACCACAAGAAAGCTCTGCAAAGCCTGTTTCAACGTCAAGCCTCTGGCCCTCTGGCTCAGGGTCCTGCTATTTGCCTGCCTCCACATTTTGACTCTATCGTTCAGGGCTCCTTCTACCAAATAGCAAAGCTGATCAATTGACAGAGATTCTGCTGTCAAGTTTGTATGTCATTGCAAAGAACAAAGAAATATGAGTAAGGCCACTGTTGATCTCATTAATTTGCAGTAACGGAAGAAAAATCCCAGTTGTTCTTTTGCACATAATTGATGCCTACAAAAACATCAGAATAGAAAAAGATACAAGTTTGAACCAAAAGGTTAAACAATTTCAGTACATTTACTCTCCAAATGACATGAGATTCTCCAAGTTAATTCACCTAATCAAATGACTTGTTAACCAAGAAGCATGTTCTCTATTACAAGATTTTCACTGAACCAAATCCTCAAACACATGATTCATTCAATCAAATATATACTGATCTTCACTAAACAGAACTCTTTAGCGCTTGATGTTCGTGCAACAACAAACTGATGCCCTATTCAATAACAAATCAGCACTGTCTCAAACTAAACATATGCTGCTCTCAATGCCATTCACATTTCACATCAAAACCTAGTAACCTACCACAACAGCGTCAACCGCAAGAATCTAAATCAAGGTCTCTTTCACAAATCTAAAAGAAGAACACTTTTACTTTAATCTCAAAAATTCTCACAATGAAGACCAAACCATCAAGCAAAACAAATGAATCATGAACCTAGAACTGCATTCCAGATTGCAAGAGCCTATTGAACAAAATTCTGAATACAGATCATCGTTGCATCAAACCGATGCACAATCATCAGAAACAAGGATCAAGAAAAATCAGAATTCTACATTGCATATCAAACAGCAAACAGAAAACCCTAGCCCAAATTGAAAGCTATGATAGAAAGCTTCAATCGCAAGAACCGCAAATCAAGATTATTCACAAAAAAAACATCCAAATAGCAAAAACGAACAGAAAATGGCTGCAAAAATTGATCCTAAACAAGCAAAACATTACCTTCGTTTCAAAAAATCTCGCGACAAGTAGCAGAAGAAGAAGAAGAAAAGACCTTGGAATCCAGAGTTCGATCGCTGGGTCTTCTCCAGTGACGAGCAAGCTACGTATCAAGCGACGGTGACTCACCGGTCGTGTCTTTACTCTCTGGTTTGTTCGAATTACGTGGTGCAATTAAAAAGCAGATGCTGCCACGTGTATCTAATGGATGGTGCAGATCCAAGTCTGCTTGGTGGTCTCCCTAGGAGGTGTTATGAAGTTGGGCCTTTTGCATATAACACCCTACACCCTTTCTTATTTGAATCAACATCCTGTCTTCGTTTCTAATTGCATATAACCCCTTGTCATTTTGTTTATCAGTTTTCGCGCACTAAAAAGCGATTAGAAAATATTATGAACTTTAAATAATTTCTAAAGCTTCCAAATTAGTTCCAAAAAATTGCTGAGTTTTCTAAATCTTAACTGAACTTTTATTTTTTATCTAACAATTTTCAAATTTGCTCATAGTTAATATTTTATGAATAAAATTTTTTAAGTGATCACACTGGCTAAATTAAACCAATTTTTGAAATAACTTGGAAATAATAGGTTAATTATTCAACCAAGTTATCTGCTTAAACAATTTATGTCTAAATCATTCACAAGCTTAACAAACTATTCATGAATAATACAAACTTACATTCATATTTCGCTGATACATTTTTACCCATTATTCTCATCAATAAAATTATAAAAAAGTATTTATAGTTCATTTTCGTAACATGTTACAATATTCAACACTTTCCCTTTTGCTACTTTTTTAATTCCAAAATTTTTCCACTCACCAAATTCACCAAATTATTTCTGAAAAATAATAATAAGACAATAACAGTAATTATTCTAATCTACTCAGTTGTCCTGGAAGTAAGCACAGAAATTCAACCTATGAATATGCACAGATAATTTTTCCCGCTGGCATAGAGAATGCCAAAAAATACTAGAAAGCATGACATTTCAACCTATGGATATGCATTCAGAAGAGCATGAGGTGACCTCAAGCAAATCACAAAGAAGTGTAACAATCAAAAGGATATGTACAGTTCTTCAAGAACATCTGCGGAACATAGCTTGTGAGAAGAATTCTACACTATCAGCTTCTATAGGCCTCTATCATTCTAAGATTTCCTCCTACAACACTTCTGGAAGAAGAGGGTTCCTCCCAAACGAAGTCTATGCAATCTTATGGGCATCCTTTCTGCCTACGGTGACATGATATGAAGATACAGTGTTGCTGCCTACAATCACTTGGACTACAGCAGTTATGTGCAACTTCTCAGTTTGTGCTGTCACCACATTTTCAACACCGGAATGATTAGCTTTGACAGCTCCTCTGTCGATTGTAAACCTGGATCCTGATGAGCCAATACGTTCTGCAGGGCTACACCATGCATTTCTGCACCAGCCAATGCTGATTCTGTAGCAGTTGTCAAGTGGCTCTGCAGGTCAACTTGATTGTTTGATCCAACAGTCATCGAATTAACAAGATCACTTTCTTTTGAATTTGTAGCTACAGATTCCAAATCTATCTTCTCAGCAACGGTTGCATTCAAGGAGTTAGTGGTTGGCATGGTTTTGTTCTCTCCCATACTGATGCCTGAAACATTACCCTCAGAGCTACCAATTGCTCTCACACTTAATTCAACAACCTTCAACATCTTGTCAGTGTCATAATCTCCTATTCCTGCCCATTTCCAATTGTATTCTGGTTTAGAATCTTCTTCTTCTGCAGACTTGACATTCTCCTCAACTGAACTCTTTGTATCTCTGCCATTAGATTCGGAATATGTCATCAGGTTTTCACTACGTACAGATCTACCATCATCATATCTTCTGCAATTTCCTTCTCGAGCCTCTTGAGAATCCATCTCATTGTTCTGATCATCCACCAAATCCCTTTCCACATCAGTCTCCTCCTGCTCTTCCTCATCAGAAGATTCACCTCCTTGCCAAAACTTTTCATTTCTATTAAGATACTCCCTGTCAATCTCATCATCTCCCGATCCTGTCCCTTTCTCAATCTCATCCTGCTCTTCCTCATCAGAAGATTCACCTCCTTGCTCAACCTCCTCATTGCTTTTAGGTCGATACTCCCCGTCAATCTCATCATCTCCCGATCCTGTCCCTTTCCCAAAGTAGGTCAGTTCCTCACGCACAACAGCTTTAGGGTGAAACTCCCTACCAAATATTGTGATCACGGGGTGCTTCTCCACTACATTATGCGCATTCCTCTCTTCCAGCTTATCAAAAGTCTTGCTTTTCTGCATATCATTTGGGACCTCCTCCCAATCAAATCTCCAACTGTTCAAGCTCTTCTTTGCCAACTCTCTTCTGTTCTCAATATAGAGCTTATCCCGGTAAAGCAACCAGATGATGAAAGCAGCCATAAGAATGCTCTTCAGAACTGCTCCCACACTCCAGTCTCTTACCCTTCTATTCCTGTTATTTGCAGGCCTCAACATTGAGACTCTATCGTACAGGCACCTACAAAATATCAAAGCAGATAAATTGATAGAGATCCTGTCTTCTTCTGTGATATCATCACAAGAAACAGAATTAGTTAACTGTTGTTCTCAATAATTTAAAGTACTGGTAGAACATGCACAGTCCTTTTGCATATAATTTGTAAATCGTAACTAATAGAACCATACATAACAGATAGAACATTCCACCAGCAAAAGAAAACAGAATAGGCCAGAATGTTAACCTAAGCCCAAGTGAAAAATATTAAACAAATTTAGTAGAGTGAACATTATGTTTTATAGCTGGACAATCTAAGCAAAGCCAAAATTGCATCAAGAAAGTTTCTTTTTCCAGAACACCATCAGATTCTGATGGGCAAGAAGAGAATCTCCAAATTATGTGAGACCCCTACTTGCCCATTAAAATCTTCCTACACTAAACACAGATATCAATTGAAAAACCCAATTGAGACCAAACTAATTTGGCCAAATTGTATGAAGGCTGAACCGAGAAATATGTACTCTATCACAAGATGTTCACTGAATCAAATACTCATGATATTCATTTAATTAACTACAAACTGAAACCTTCAACAAAAAACAACTTTATACCGATTTTTTTTTGAGTTGAACATTACACCGATTAGAGATGCTGGTCTCATAAACTAGAATCAATGTAACACAAAAAGCAAGCCATCCACATCAATTGCAGAAAAATCAAATAATGGAACAATCTCTACCGCCAAAAATCTCCCAAAGAAGCATTCTTATATCCTAATCTAAAAATAGAGACCTAACAAAAACTATAACCAAGAATTGCGTTCTGTGTCACTAAGAACTCAATGAATCAAATTCTCAAACACATAGCTTTCATTTGCTCAAATGCAGACTAATCCCCAAATCAATAACAACCAACATTGTGCTGAATCCACAGACATATATAGAAGCAAGCACTCGAACACACATTCATTGCAACAAACACGTACAAATTCAAAAGAAACAAGAATCAAGAAAACCCTAGCCCAAATTGAGAACCAGTACAGCAAGATTCAATCGCAAGAACCCTAAATCGAGATCCTTCACACAAAAAGCGTCCATATAGCAAAAATGAGAAGAAAATGGCTACAAAATTGATGATCCTAAACAAGCAGATCATAACCTTCATCTAAAAAAGTGTCACGAAAAGAAGAAGAAAAAGAAGAAGATAGAAGACGAAGAAGATACCTCGAAATCCGGAGTCCGATACCCGAGTATTTGCCTCCGATGAGCTGGCTATATATATATATATATATATATAAATCAAGAGCGACGGTGACTCACCGGCGGCGGCTTCACTCGTGGGTTTGTTCGAATTGCGAGGTGAATTAAGGCGCACAAGCCACGTGTACAGTGATGGCTGTATTTCATATACCCGTCTACACCTTTCTTATTCGTATGTACGTTCCCGCTTCATTCGAGGTTGTTTATAAACCTCTCGCCATACCCTTCATTCATTTTTCGTCATCGAGTTTTATTTCAGTCACAAAAAATAATATGATTAGAAAACTATGAGTCTTCCGAATCATTTTTGAGATTTGATTTTTTTTTTCTTCAAAATAAGAATTAATATTTTATAGAATTAATTTTTTCTTATAAAATTAATATTTATTTATTTTATATCATTATTAAATTAAATTATTATAAAAATTTAAATAATTTTTTAAATTTTAATTAAAAAAATAATTTATAAAAATAATTTATTAATTTTGATTTTGATTTTGATTTTAATTTTAAATCAGACGGTGCCTTGATGCTAAATTGTAGCTATACTTTGGTATAGTTTGGTATCTGAAAGTGCTTGTAGGCTAAATTGTGAGGGATAATATATGAGGAATTCGTTAAGTCAAACTGTAAAGACTCAATATTTAATTATGATAAGCTTTGAATTAGATTTTTTTCTCACTTGGTCTGACTCAATAACTCTCGGTGACTTATCAATATAAACTATATACTTAGATTCTTCTAAAATAAAGTTGGTTATTTACGAGTTTTTTAATGTCATTAACTTACATTTTTATCCAAAATCTATTTTCACTGTGTTCTAATCCCATTTCCTGTAATTTCAGGAGCATATACGAGGGTTGGACAGTCGGACTCGAGTCTACTCGATCGGCTCCCCGCTTCGAGCTCGCGCGATCCACCGTCCGTATTCGTCGAAGCGGACGGTAGAGACGAGAACATGAATATCAGTTCTGAACCTTTTAAGTTTTCTTATCGTATTTTTTACACCATTTTTTTTTGTTAGAATATTGACCTCATTTTTCTATTACCATATTAATAAAGTCTTCCTCCTACGTATTTTCAAACATGAATATGTTGTTCTTAGACTTTGATAGTATAATTGGGACATAATTAGAGGTAATTTAGAAAAGATCTTTGGAATTGACGGTAGGAAATTTAGCTTCCCACTCAAGGGACACCGAGAATTCGTCGAGTTTAGCAAAACCAAGTTTTGCTTGTTTATTCGACCAAGTATATTTTCTACTAAATAAAGGGATATCGACCAATTCATGGGGAGCAATCCATTTATTAAATTGGTATCTATTATGATTGTTCCCTCTAATATTTTTTCTATTAGAGTCAAACTTAATAACATTGAAGTCACCAAAAATAATCCAGTGTAACTACCATTCCTTCCTTACCAAATTAATTTCTTTCCGGCACTCACTTTTCTTGATTTTGGACTATCAAAATTTAATGTATTAGATGACAACCTTCGCGAGGACGATTTATGTAGTTAAAAATTGGTCTATGGGACAATGTCGCTATGTTTTTCAGATTGTTAAACCATTTTTAAGGTGAAAAGGATGAAAACTTTGTGACATGTACATTGCTGAAATTAAGGTTTTCAGTATCGATTTCGGTTTCAATTTCAGTACCCAACGAAACCGATACGTTTCGACCGTTTCGGTCATTTTGGTTTCGGTTGAAATTTTTTTTTTTAAGTTATTAATTGTGTATTGATCATATTTTGACTGTATTTTAACTTTAAATTAAAAATACGATATAATTTTAAAATTTTTTTTATAAAAAATTAAAAATTATGAAAGAATTTATAATTAATTTTACCACAATATTAAATATTATTTTAATTAATTAAAATTAATTTTGATAGTTAACCACTGTTTTTATATATTACTATATAAAAAAATATATGAGAAATAATATGAATATGATTAAAAAAATAAAAATTAACATAAGCAAATTTAACTTATTATTAAAATATAATTGATACATACATAATTTATTAAATATAATGTAATACAACTAATTATTATCATCATCAGTTGAGTTTAAAACATATGAATGTGGAATTATGAATTCAGTTCAGATGAACATTTATAGACATACGATAACAACTAACTCTGTACAATCTCGTGATAGCGATTCACATGAGGTAAGACCGACACAAAATTTTTTTAGCTTTACTTTCAGTGGAACGATCATGCACACATGCATGTGAACAAAAAATTCAACGTGTTTCAATCAAAATCATTTTCATTTCAATTTCAACCAAAATATTTTTTTTATTAATTATATTTTGAGTAAAATTTAACTTTATTTCAATTATTTTTTAACTTCAAATTTAAAAATTATAAAAAATAATGAATAATTACGTGAATAATATTACGTACGTGAACAGTATTTGATAGAAACCGGTAAGGACGTTGAAATCAGATTAGCGACAGCGTTGGTCCCGGTGTAAGGTCGGTCTCAGCTTGTGAGAGTAAAAGTCAGGTCGGTGAGGGCGCGAGATAGGCGAAGGAACGGCGGTAGGCTAGCGAGTGCATAGGGCCCTCAGGTTCGGATACGAAGCCAGCGCGAGCTCCCCCCCGGGCACATGAGCCCGACAAGCTCCCGCCTGCACGCGCTCCCGCCCTCGCATGCTCGCCCGGCGAGCTCCTACCCGCGCTCGAGCTCTGGCGTTGGTGAAGATGAACAGTAAATCCTAAACTAAAATCAAAATTAGGATTTCGATTTGGGTCCGGCCGAAACCGAACCATTTCAGCCGAAACAACGTAAAACCTTGGCTCAAACATTGTTTTCTGTGGTCTTAGTGTAAGTTTTTTTTTGTGAGTTTGGTAGGGTGGTCAAACTTTTTGAATGGTTGAACATGATATTGCTGTTTTTTGCATATTATCAATTGATTTTTTGCGAGAGCAGCTTTTGTGAGTAGTAAGGAAAATTGTTCTCGAAGGATGCCTATATTTGTTTGCTGTTTGTATAGCATTGTATATTGTTGTCTTGAGTTTACTTTGACTCTGGAGTTTTGCCAAAAGAACTGTGTATATTTGGTCATCAATTGGTTTGCCCCGTGCTTTTTATTGATTATATAGCATCTTTGTCTTTGCAAAAGATGTTAAAATTTGTCTTGAAGGTAATTATGCTTATATGCCAAATTTTGTAAGACAAAAAGGGTTAATATTTTACGTATATGTATATTTTCATGTTGTTGTGAAGGTCGTTTTGTGGCCATAGCTGTGTTTTTGTTTTTGTTGTTGAATATCTGAGTACATGAACAGAAAACCTTATTGTTTTTTCTCGAGCTTGTTTGTGGATTGCTGCAAATATTGATATTCTGGCTGGTTGTTAAAGTTGGCCCTAAATAAAATGATGTTTATGTGATTGCTATTGAGTTGAAAATTTTCAGTTGAAAACTATTCACAAGCTTTCGTAGCTCAGTTGGTTAGAGCACCCGTTTAGTAAGCGGGAGGTCTTGAGTTCGACTCTCAACGAAAGCAATTTTTCTTTTTCATTTAAAAAGAAATGTTATTTAATTTTCTATAATTTTTATGTTTTCATCTATTCTGAGAGCGAAAACACTGACTTGATGGAATTCTACCTTTTAAGTGCTGATCATATACAATTTAGCCCATTTTTTTATTCTCTTTCCTCTCGAAAAACCTTCAATCCAGCTCTATTTGATAATAGATCAAAGTCAAAATTAACTCTAATAAATCACTTTTATAAATTAATATTTTTTTATCAAAATTTATTTTATAATAATTTAAAAATAAAAATTTAATTAATTTTTACTAATAAGTTAATTTAATAACAGTATAAAATAATTAATATTAATTTTTTTAAAAAAAATTAAAATCAGGGCTAATCCTGAGCATAATCCTTTACCAAACGAGGTGTAGAACCCTAACTTTGCCTCCCATTTTGGCTATTCAGTGGTGGGCTACAATCGTGCTGAGGGCTCAACCGTTTTTCTCGGGTTCGGTAAGCTCCTCATCTTTATATTTGTATCATTTTTCGAAGATCATGAGCATGCTTCTGGTATACTTTCCATATGTATATCAACCAGGACAACTACAGGATATGCCGTTTAAATTTCGTTTTTGCTTGCGGAGAATTTCGTGCAAGGCCACAAATAATTGTTGCTCGGTGTTTCTGCATGATATCTGGAAGAAAAACTCAGTTTTTGCTCAAAAAATTGCTTTTTGGATGGTAAATTATTAGGGGAATAATCTGTACGCCACCTCGTTGAGGTAAGGCATCGAGCAAACATCGGGTAGAATGCTTCCATTTCGTCTTCAGCTGGAATGTGTTTATTGGTTGTTTTTTCTTATTCAAAATTTGGGCCTCTTGTGATGATGGAAAATGAAAATTGTTGATTAATCGCAACAGAAGCGTATTGTTTCCTATTTGCGGGGAATTTTTTGTTTTAGCATTTTTGGCAGCTACTTGATGATTATCCTACATGAAAAATTGTGAAATATTTCTTGGAACTCATTGAAAATCCTTGGGAGAAGTGGACAAGTCCTACCATTGTCGCCTAGAACCTTGTGTGCTATTGAATTGTAGTTCGGTATGGGAATATTAGCCTAGAGGAACTATGAGAGTGAAGGCAAAAGGATACCCCTTCTGGCTGTAGGGTCTCTAAAATGAAATTAGAGAATAAGATGAGTTCTGCCGTCACCCACTTGATGGTCAAGTGGTTGACTAACTATGAGCTATGAAGCTTTTAGAACTAATAGCTTACTGAATTTAGACTCGGTGATGATGTATTACCTTCCAGATAACCTTCAGTGGCTTCTTTCTTTTTTCTTATAGTCATTTTTCAGAAGAGAGAATTGTCGTTTGTTCCCTTAATACGAGCATAATCCTCCTATATTGTATGATTCAAAATTTTTCTCTTAAATTTAGACTTGAATGACCATATGCTAGTCCATAATTTCAATATTCCTTCTTTGTTAACAGATCATTAAAGGCAACTGTATTGGATTCAAACCTCACAATTGTTGACTCTGAAAACATTCACTTTTGTTCAGAATTGGCAGATTACAAGACCAAGGATGGGGTCTATAGAGGTGCCACAGATAATGGCAGAATAGTTTTCCCGACATTGATGTGGGTGGAGGCATTAGACCTCCTGCTTGAAAAGCTAAAGTCTAAACAGATTCTGGAAGGGTTTTGGCCATCTCAGCTCGTGGGTAGCAACATGGATGTGTTTACTGGAGCTATATGGTAATGTTGGTGTGCAAGAATGCTTCCCTAATGCCTTATACTGACTGAGGCCATGAACATTTAGGCGCAATCTTTTCTCTCATGCCTTGTCACTGACTGTTCCGTTACCATGTGATCATAGATGTAAGTAATCATTTTGGTGAGGGATCTTGGGATGTTTTTAACAAGCATTTGGAGAGTACACCTCATCTTAATGGTTTGCACTTTTATCTTGAATTAAAATTCGTAGTTTTACAAGTTATTGATTACCAAATGAAAATATTGCGTTAATCCCCAAAAGGTTGCGAGGAATGTTGCATAAATAATATTTATTTTTGTTCAATCCTTTGATCATTTATGCTGTGATTTTCCATAAGTTTGCGTTCTTTTCTTGAACAAGTTTTATTGTTTGGCAGCACAGATAGAATGCACTAAATTGTACTTGAATATGTGATTCTTTCTTTTCTATTGCCCTTCCCCCAAACTCCCTTGTTTCCTTATTACATAAATGCCCTGTTGCAATGCTCTCCTTCTATTGCTATGCATCTGTGTTGACAGTATTTAGCATTCATGTGTTTGCGGTAGGTTGACTTAATTTTTGCTTCTTCGGTTCTACCCACCTCATCTGGAATTGTCCTTTCTTTTCGCTTTATTTGTTATGGTCTTAGGATCAAGTTATTGTCATATGCTCTGTTAGAACATTACTGCATCAGTGTGATTTCACATATCATAATGAGTGTTTCTTTTTTACTTTGTCATGTTTGTCCCTGCCGGTAGATGGAAGGCTAGGATTTTACTACAAGGAACATGAAATCTTGCATTCTCTGCCAGGTGATTGGCATCGTATTCTTTGCCGTCAATGATGCTGTCCTTTCAGTGACAATTTATACTGCGTATACTCGTAGTTGGATTCCACAGATATGTGGTCAGCAATTTCACCGCAAATACATTGGATGACATGAAAGAATGCAAGGCGAAGGAGTTTGCTGCTGCTTCAGAGGTATGTATATAACCGATACTTGTTCTTTCATCGCTGTGAATGTATTTTGATGCTCTGCCACTATCTTCTACGCAGGTGCGTGCCATTATAGAAGGACAACTTCTTTCAATAAGAGGGCATACTGAGAGATTTGGTACCCAAGTTCCTCTGAAGAGGTTGATTGCTACTGTTGGAGCATCATCAAATCAGAGCATTCTGAAGTCAATTGCTACTGTTTTGGTTGTCCTGTCTATACTGTCCAAAAACCAGGTATGTAAGAAGCCAATGAAAATACATTTTAAGCACCTACAAGTTGGTGTCTTATCCAATTCGTCATATTATTTATTATTCAATGCTGTTGACTATGTCTTGTCCTACAACTAGCATTTTTCTTTTCCATGTGAATTTCTGATCGTTATTTATCAAGGAGCGAATGCCACAACTGAAGTTTCATACTAGGCTCCTCAAATGGATAAATGTTAGCATCAATATGATTTTACTATGATCAAACACATTGCCTGGTTTAGTTAATGGTGTCAACAGAGTTCCTATTCTATATTTTCTGTTTATTGCACAGAGCCGCCTGCCTCATCAGAAGCTGGACAGAAACTATTATGTTTATTTATTTTTTTTTTCTTTTTCTTCTGTGTTTGTGAGAGTGAGCATTTTGATCAAGACAAGAGAATATGGCTGCAATCATTTACCTGAAAATTTTTAATTGCCAACTTCACCAAAGTGGCATTGACTCGAGTGGGAGTGTGTACATATTGCGAAGCCCAGTTCCAGTTTTGGCCTGGCCCATGATATCTCTTTGACTAGTGGCATTAGTGGCATGCAAGAAATGATGATATGTGTATACATTAGTCGTTAAGAGGCCACAGCAAGTTAAGAACCATTTTAACCACGAAGTGTCCACCCACTTGGTAAGTGGGGTTCACTGCACTATGTAGTGTTAATGGGGATATATGTTGCTTAGTGCCTTGAATTATTTTACCATCCTCCATATCTACTGGAGAATCGAGTCACGCCCACCCCGTAGAGGATGAAACAAAAATAGTCAACCGTGATGATGATGACGATTATACACACCATATATCGATTTGATGATTATATCTGTCTTTCGCGTATGAAAAATTATATTTCATTCTCGGGATGATGAAGAGGATGGTAAAAAAAGAAATAATTTCTCAAAATTAGAAAGAGAAAAGAAGGTATTTTATCCATGGCAGTGGAAGCAGAGATGGCTACAGACCTTATCTGAAAGGCTCCCACCGGTAGAATCCAGGCAACTTTCGTACAGAGATAATGCAGAGAAGGAACCTATTTACAAGATTCCATATTTAAAGGGCAAATCAGAAACCTGCGTTTGGATTCCTTTTCTCTGTGCCAGATTCAGGGAATAACTAGCTAGTGTATAGTAGCAAACAAATCTAGAAAGAAAGAAGAAAAGAAAAATTCCTTCATGGTCCACATTTCCAACCAGCTTAGCTTGTATCCAAACGCCAAGCACGACGGGCGTGGGTCAAAGATGGTCAAGCCTCTACTTGACCCGCTCTGACCACAACTCAAATGAATCCATTTGACTCCTTAGAAGTGCCTCACTTTCATTGCCTAAAATACATTGATGTGCCTCCTTGTTGGTCCACAGCAAGCACCAGATGCTGCGTAAGTACAAAGCAGAGCAGTGCTGGAGCCAGATTCACCAAAATCCATGCCAGAGAGAAAAGCAGAAAAATGATTGAAAACAACAACTGCATTCCATGCCCTTCTTCCTCTCTTTCATCACCCAAATAATACAAAACTCAAAGATATGTACTATACATATAAAGCCTGTCTCTCATTCTTTAAAGGAAAAAAGAAAGAAGCAAAAAAAAGAGATAAAGAGAATAAGAACGTTCCAAAGAACCCAATAGCCTTCTATTTTTTTAACAAATAACAAGCATCAAACTATAATCAATTGTCTTATATCCCATATTAAGAACAACATGTTGCAGCGGCAAAGCTTTCAGAGTTCCAGATTTACTTAATTAGTGTGCGTTTCCATTGAGATTAGGAAACACGATTAGTGCAATTAGTTAAGACTAATGCTCTCTCTACTAATTTTATTTTGCTAATCGTGATGATTCCATTTAGAACACATGAAGAGGATTCGATTTCCTTCTTCCAATAGTAAATTTTATTTTTCTTGAATTAACTCTGTTCGTCATGCATACATACATACTATAATTAGAAACCAAAATTGAGATTAAAAATTGTTAAGAACTAAGCAAGTTTACATACCATTTGCCAAATGCTTAATAGGCAATTTCCCTCTGTTGAGTATAACCTATATAGTACATACTAGGAATTACGCTCACGACTCTTTCTAAGTAGGGTTTTTAGCCTTGTTGATAGGAGCAGAGTCCTTGAGCATGAAAGAAGACGATCCATTGGAATCAGCCTTGGAAGGATCAGCCTCCATGAGGAGCTGGACGACCTCGTTCATTGGCGGCCGAAGGCCTGGGGAGCTGCAGGTGCACCGGAGAGCAATGCGGAGAACTTGGACCATCTCCTCCTTGAACGGGCTCCATGCCAGCCTCTTGTCCATCATCTCCATTGCCTCCTCCTTGCTCGCCATCTTGCTTGACACCCACTGGATTATGTCTCTGTTCTCTCCGAACTCCGGTTCGTTCGGTTTCTTCCCGGTGGTCAGCTCCATCAGCACCACACCAAAGCTATACACATCACACTTTGTAGTAGCCTTCAGCGAATAGGCATACTCTGAATTCAACAGCGAATTGACATTGTTGGAGATATACAAGAGTAGTTTCTAATTATCGAAAAGACGAGTGGAAGTTTAAACATTTTTACCTGGAGCTAGATAGCCGTAGGTGCCGGCGATGATGGTGGTGGTCGAGTCATGCTCCCCTCTTGCTTGGAGGACTTTTGCGATTCCAAAATCCGCAACCTTTGGCTCGAATTCTGCATCTAGAAGAATGTTGGAGGTCTTGATGTCGCGGTGGACAATTGGGAAGAGGAGGTCGTGGTGGAGATAAGCCAAGCCTTGAGCAATCCCGACGGCGATTCGCCGGCGTTTTGGCCAGTCGAGGAAGCTCCATCCTTTATGGAGGGCATCCCAGAGGTTGCCATTGGGCATGTATTCGTAGACGAGAAGATTGGTGTCGAGGCTGGAGAAGCAGCAGTAGAGCTTGACGATGTTCTTATGACGGATGCTTCCTAGAGTCTCCACCTCCGACCGAAGCTCCCGGTCGAGACCGAGCTGGTCTGGCGGTGCGTCTTTTGTCTTCCTGCTCCACAGCTTCTTCACCGCCACCCATTCGCCGCTGCTGAGCTCGATCTTGTAGACCGTCCCCGACCCGCCGTGGCCGACGATGTTCTTGTCGATCAGAGCCTCGAGGATCTCGTGCTGGTCGAAGCTGAGCTTGTGGAAGCTCGTCACGTCGTAGGAGAAGGACGAAAAGGAAGAGCTCCCGTCTTGCTCCAGCGCCGGATTTTTCCTCCCGAACCAACGCCTCGCGAGGAGGAGCATGCATAGCATAGAGATCACGGCGGAGAGGACGGCGATCCACACATTGTTGAGACGCCGCCGGAGACTGGGCTGTGGGCATAGAGGGAGAATGGCCCCACCGTCAGTGAGGTTGAGCCGGACCTGGGAGCAGAGCCCCGCGTTGCCGGCAACGCTCTCGACTAAGCTTTCCTTAACCAGAGGAAGCGGGACAGGGCCGGAAAGCCGGTTGTTGGAGAAGTCCAGCGAGTTGGGCAGCAACTCGCAGAGGCTATCGGGGATTTGTCCGGTGAGGAGATTGTTTGATAGGTTAAGCACATTCAGAGCTTTAAGCTGAGAGAGCGACGCCGGAATTGGAGAATCAAGCATGTTGCTCTGCAGAGACAGCTGGTTCAGTTTGCTCAAGCTCCCGAGCTCCGGCGGTATTGGGCCGGAGAGCCGGTTGTTGCTGATGTCTATCTTTACTAGACTGTTTGCCAAAGCAATCTCCGGCGGCAGCGGCCCAGTAAACCGGTTGTTCTGGAGGAACAAGCCTGTCAGGTTCTTCGCATTCCCGATAGTTGCTGGGATCCCGCCGTCGAATTGGTTGAAGCCAAGGTCGATGATGGCAGCGTGTGGGAGTCCGAAGATACCTCCGGGGACTCTACCACTCAACTGGTTGTCGTTGACTCGGAACCGGAGGAGAGGCGAGCAGGAGGTGTAGGTCTCCGGCAGCTTGCCGGTAAAGTGGTTCCCGAGTACAAGGAAATAGAGAAGCTGCCCTCTGGCGCAGGTCTCACGCGGAAGCCCGCCGGAGAACTGATTCTCCGACAGCTCAAGGACGATCAGTCCGGAGTACTTACCGAGGTCCGGCGGCACCTCGCCGGAGATGAAGTTGCGGTAGATGGATAGCATTGTGAGTGCGGTCGAGTTCCCGAGCACTCGGGGGATCGGTCCAGTGAGGCTGTTGCTGTAGAGCTGCAGCACGGTGAGTCCTGGCAGCTTACAGAGACTCTCCGGTATCCCGCCGGAGAGCTTGTTGACGGACAAATCTATGTCGACCAATTGCGTAAGATTCCCGAGCTCGTCGGGGATTTCTCCGGTAAGCCGGTTATAGTAAAGCTCGAGGAGCTGCAGGTTATGGAGCTTCCCGAGGCTCGCCGGAATCCGCCCGGTGTGGAGATTCCCGCTGAGCTCGAGGTCTGTGAGCGACGTCATGTTCCCAAGCCACTCAGGGATTTCTCCTCGCATCCCAGTTGTCGAGAGAATTAACACCCGGAGCTTCTTGAGCCCGGTGACGGCCTCTGGCAGCCGCCAGACTTGGAACCCCGGGTTCTGGTTGAAGCTGACGACCTCAAGGTTAGTAAGATTGATGAAGGACAGCGGGAACTCGCCGGAGAAGAAGTTGTTGGAGAGGTCGAGGGAGCGCAGGGAGCGGAGCGGTGAGAGGTCGGGGACGGGGCCTATGAGACTGGAGAAGCTCATGTTGAGCTCCTCCAAGAAGGTGCAGTTGAGGATGTCGCCGGGGAAGCCGCCACGGATGGTGTTGTAAGGGAGACGTAGCATGCGGAGCATGGGGAGGTAGGAGCACACGCCGGGAGGGAGGCTGCCGGTGAGGGACCACGAGGAGAGGTCGAGCTGGATGACGTTGGCTTCGTCGTCACAAGAGACTCCGGGGAGAGTGCAGTAGAGGTCAGCGGCGGCGCCGGCAAGATCCCAGCGTGACATGAGGGGGCCGGAGAGGGACTGTTTTGCAAGGGAGAGGTAGGTGGACTGGTTTTGTGTGGAGAGAGAGACGGTGAAGGTGATAAGGGGAAGAAGTTGGAGGAGGAGGAGGGAGAGGAAAGCCATGGTGGTGATTAGGGTTAGGTTAGGGTTTTGGAGGTGGAGGTGGAGGAGGGAGGAGGAGGGGAAGAGTGTATAAATGGAGGAATGGGTAGGGAATCAACCTTTTGTTGGAGTGGTATTGAGCACAAGAATGATGCAAAGGGATTGCATGAAAGGCAAAAGATGACATGTATGTGCATGTCCTTGAGGGCTCTCTCAATGGGCCGGGCTTGACAACATGGGAACGGTCTCAAGGTCAAGCATCACTTCTGGGCAAGTGGGCCTTGGTCACAATAGCCAGCCCATTTTAGAGCCCTGTTTCATTGTAGAAAAAGGGAAAACTTTAGTGTCTGTCAACCTCCATGTCAGGTGAGCACACGTGCGTGGATCATGTATCTCACTCTTCTTATTTTCTTTGAAAATAAATTTTTTTTTTACATATTTAAAGAGAGTTTTTATACCAAGTGGAATTTTACTGTGATGCACAGAATAAACAATTTTAAATTGTAATTATGGATTAAGAGAGCCAATTAGGTTGATGAACATCCATTAATCCATCCATCCACGCAAATTCATGCGTTGCACGTGGCTGATAAAAAGTAAAGCCCACAAGCAAAAATGGATGAGCTCTGTGATTTGAAAAAGTGTAAGCCAATGTCTTCGCTCATAATGCAAATGATTTCACCACCAAAAAAAGAATTATAATTTTATACTAATCTTGACCTATCAACCCTTTGGAAAGTTCTTAATTGACAGTTGCGCTCCCACAGAACAAATTTGCTTTCATGAGATTATCTGTCAATAGAACAAACCCCAGGGGTTATTTGTAAAAGTACCAACATTATCTCTCTTTAGTGGGCTTTTAGCTTAGAAAAACAATTCAAATTAATTTTTTTTATTTATCATTTTATAAAGATAATAAGGGTCAATGATCTTTGACATATGAAAGACAAGCGGACGACTGTGTTCATTCTAACCCTTCAAATTTTTATATTCTTTATAAAAAGTAAAAAAAAACCTTTGCGAAACAGAGAATTAAACAGATAGAAAATTTAGAGAGAAATACTTTAATATAAAATAAACAATATTTAGGATCGCCTTGTGTGCCCTAATCAATCTTATTATTTTTGAACGTCAGCTCATGATTGTCACGACAAATGCTTCAAAGTACAGTACTGCATGCATTTATGCATTTCTTTATATATTTATTATACAGAGCAAAGGCCAGCCTATTGTTGTGTTATACAAACATACCTTAATCATTAAGAATGAACTCTCCACGTAATCATGCATTAATAATCTCTCTCTTGCTTAACTAACATATCCCACACGATTTGAAATTTTTTAATCAAGTCTTGACTCAACTAATTTTTTTTAATCTCCAAAATACCTCGATGCATATATATAGTTATCTGTCATTTATTATAAATTTATAAAAAAATACCTATTTTATCATTATTAGTAAAACATCACTCCTCTTATACTATAATTTGACAAAAAACCACTTTCTAATTATTTAAATAAAAAATAACATATTTTAATCCGATTTTAATTATTAAATTAATACAAAAATGACTAATTTGCTCTTACTTACTTTTTAACGAGATAATCTGATGTTAATTACTAAATTAATAAAAAATTACCAGACATTATTTTTTAACCATTATGTGTTTTATTTTCTCTTTCCTAGAAATTTAAAAAATGATATCTGATAAATTTTTTATTAATTTAATAATTAAAATTGAATTATCTCATTTTTTTAAGCAAATAGGAATTTACTATTAAGAAGCTTTGTCATCAAGATAAGGAATAAAAGATACAAAGTTATATCTTTACAAAATAGTCTCCGCTAAAAACACAAATAAAGACCAACCTAGGTTCTATAGAACCAATTCTCAAACAACCAACTTTCCGAAGTACAAAAGAAAGAGCATATTTTTAGTGCAACCCCAGCTTCAATCAGTTACTCTTGGGAGTTGGACCTGCTGGAGAAAACACAATAGTTTTTAAGTTTGATATCCTTGTGGAGCAAACACATCAATGAAGTACAATAGTTTGGTTTTAAGTTTTTCTTAACATGAATATAACCAAGATTTCAGAGTAAAGCAAATATTACTAATCAAAGATGGAGAACTTCTCTGTTTATTTTGAAAGATTCTAAGATTTTTCTCCTTCTAAAGACACTAAAGTAGAGATACAAAAAACATATCTCCAGTTTTGCAAAGCTCTGGTTTTAAGCTTCCTCACCATTCAGACCATATATCTAATATAAAGTATAGAACGTGTGTACTTTCAAGTTTTGAACACAATTTTTCTAAAATATCAAGAGTGTAAGTACAAGAGCAGAAAAAATAGTTTATATTATCAGTTTCTTCATTACAAAGAACACAGGGATGGGATTGACCTATCCAAACTCTTTTTTTAAGGTTGTATATACTCAGGATCATGTTTTGGAAAACTAACCAAGCAAAGATTTTAACTTTAAGGTGGTATAACAGCTTCCAAATGTTGAGGGAGAAAGAGGAAGTCATACCTCTATTCACCAGGAAGTGAAAGGCAAAGCTGACAAAGAAGGAATGTCCCCATCTCCATATAAGAGTATCATAGATTTGTGTCTTGAAGAGTAAAAAGATTTTTGAGATTGTTCTCTAGAGCTCTAATCTTAGGTGGTGCCCTTTTTTTTATCAATGTCCTTTGAGATCTAGCTTCAACAATAGTTATAAGAGGGTTTTTGCGAATAAAGCTACAACAGGATATAGCATCTTAATGCTTAGACCTTCAAGTCATCTATCTTTCCAAAAAGAACTGTCTATTCCTGACCAGCTCTTTAATTTACATTGACTTGAAACTATTCTTTTACTTGTATCAAACCCTTCTAGAATAAGGAATAGTTCCTGGGTTCTTCGTATTTCAAGGATGGGGTCCACTTTTATAGTAGTTACCCAGAACCATTTTCTTTCATAGATAATTAGTGTCTTCAAAGAGTTTCCACCACCATTTCATCAGACAAGTCTGGTTAAAGATTAAAAAGTCCTGGATTCCCATGCCTCCATTCTGCTTGAAGGTGCAAATCAGTTTGTAGTTGGCCTAGTAAAACTTCTTCTCCTCCTTTGATCCCCTCTATGAGAAATGAGCTCTTATCTAATATAGCTTCTTAAGAACCCATTTAGGAAGCCAATAAAATGTCATCTAGTATATGGAGGTAGTGGACAATACAAAGTTAATTAGTACTATTATTCTCCTAATAGATAGACTTTTTCCTTTCCATAAGTCTAACTTTTTTTGCTACCTGATTTACTGAAGGCATCTAGTTGTGTCCATTCAACTCACAATCTTTAATAGGTAGGCCTAGATATTTGAAGGGGAAACTTTCAATTTGCAATTCATAATTTTTGCTAGGATAGAACATATATTTTGTCAGTATCCTCCAAGTTTAATCACAAAGCTTTTATGAAAATTAATTTTCATACTTGAGAGTCTTTCAAACATATATAATATGCATTTAAGATTTAAAAATTGTTATGTGTCAGCTTCTCCAAATATGAGGGTATCATGCATAATGTAAATTCAGCACCCCATACAGACCATTTATAAGACTAGCTTCTTGAGCTTGATTTAACATTTGATGTAGGCAGTCAATTACTAAAATAAAGAGATAGGGTGAGAGGGGGTCTCCCTATTTAATCCCATTTCTACTATATATGCATCCATACAAGTTGTCATTGATCAGGATTGAAACTTTAACAATTTTTAAGAGGTCCCTCATTCAAGTCAACCATAGTGGCCAAAAGCCCGTAGCTTTTATGAGCTCCAATAGAAAATGTCAATCAACATTATCAAAAGCTTTTTCAAAATCAAGTTTTTGCATTGCACCACTCTTCTTCTATCTTTTGCACTTGAAAATTATCTCTTGGGTGGTTGCTAAACTATCCAAGACCCGAGACAAAGACAGACTAAGTTTGATCTACTATTATACCTATCTTTTTTTTTAAAAACTTTTAGCTAGCACTTTGGTAAAAATTTTCAGTGTATAGTTCAACAAACAAATGGGCCTAAAATCTTTCAAGCAATTAGCACTTTCCTTTTTAGGAATAAGGGCAATTGAAGGAAGGTTAGCTTTTTTCGAGATGCATTATGTTAAAACAAATCCCAGAATATCAGCATGATGTCCTGTTTTAAGATATCCCAAAATCTTTTATAAAAAATAATGGAAAAGCCATTTGGACTCAGAGTTTTTGATTCTACCATATCCTAGATTGCCTTTTTGATTTTTGTCTCAATAAATTCAAATTCTAGTTCCCTTAAGTCAGCTTTTTCAAGGTACAATTTCTGCCAGCTAGCTTTTATACTCCGATCTTTTACCTTACTAAATAAAATTTTGTAGAACTTTATAGCATATTTGGCCATTTTTTCTTCAATGGTAAATGAGACCTCCTCATCAATTAGTTTTGTAATCAATTCAATCTTCTTCTATTGCTAGTTGTTATGTAAAAAAAACAGTGTTGGAGTCCCCTTCATGCATCCACGTTATCCTAAACCTTTGTTTTCATATTTGTTTTTTTAAAAAAAACATCATCCAACTCTATTTTAAAATCAATTAAGTTGTCCAACTCCTCCACAGACAAAGTTTAGTTTTTGTGGCTAGCTTTCAAGGATGCTATGTTTTCTAGTAATTTTTTTTCTGGCATTTATGTTAACAAAGTGATTTTTGCACCACTTATTGATGTTAGATTTGAGCTTTTTTGTCATCATATTTTCTACACCATTTGTCTTGTTAGGATATTAACGTCATTTTTCTATCACTATATTAATAATATTTTCTTCCTGCAGCCACATATTTTTAAATATAAATCTTCTCTTCCTGGGCTTATTGATTTTAGTAGATAATATAATTGGGACGTGATTAGATATCGTATAGGGAAGAGCCTTGGAATTGACTGAGGAGAATTTGACTTCCCACTCAAAGGACACTAAAAACTTGTCAAGTTTAGAAAAAATTAGGTTTTACTTGTTTGTTCAACTAAGTATATTTTCTGTCAGATAAAGGGATATCCACCAATTTGTGGAGAGCAACCCACTCATTTAATTGGTCCTTTCATGGTTGTTCCCTCCAATATTTTTACAATCAAAGTCAAACCTAGTGGCTTTAAAATCACCAAAGATAACCCAAGGTAATTACCATTCTTCCCTTATAGAATTAATCTCCTTCCAACACTCGCTTTCTTGATTTTATTCTGGGGGCATAGTAGTAAAGAGCCATTTCAATTAAGAGTCAAGAGAATAGAAGACCATGGAGATGGAGTATGAACCAATTGTATGGTGTAGGCTTTTGAGCGAACTACTATTCCAACCCATATAGATGCCTCCTGAATCACCCTAGGAGGGTAAGGTGAGCCATTGGTCCACTTTTTTCCCGCCTAGGTGTTTCAGTACTATTTTGGGAATATTTTCAAGTTTGGTCTCTTGAACACCAACTATGTCAGCTTTACATTCACTGATCATAGCTTTTCTAGTTATGTTTTTTAGTAAAGGTCCCCAGACCCCTAACATTTCAGAATAGAATCCTCATATTTTACTTTTGTTTCTCCCGATTGATACTACTGTAGCCCTTTGTTTCTCAAGATTTTGGAGGGGTAGGAGTATATTCTTTGTCTCACAATTTTCTCTATGGGTGTCAAAGTCACATATTTCTCTTATTTGAGCAAACTTCTCTAAGGACGATGAAGATAACGAATTGTTCTACTCTAGCATGGGGGTAGATTTTCTACTTCTAAAAGAGGCATGGATGATACTAGAGAGTTTAAAAATACCTAGGTCCTTTGCCACCTTTTTGGTATGTTGGATCTCCCGCATGCCCCTGCAAAGAGGACGTGTTGTGGATCCCCAGAAAAAGTAGGTTCTAGGTTGCAAGTGCTGGTAGCTGCGTGGTTATGGAGACATCAAGGAGAGCTTTTGCTAATTTGCTTCCAGTCCCCCTCCCCATCCAACCTTTGATGCCCCTTCATTCTCCTTCATCAATGATCTCATCCTTTATTGAGTACTCGTTATCGGATAAGTTAGGTCCATCCAACTAGTTTTTTTCTGCTAATTTACTTTAAGTGATATTGTCAATCCAACAAAGTGCACCTCTCCATCTATGCTTCTGCATGATGATAATTGGCCCATTTGCCCCTTCTAGTATCAAATGGCTTTGTTCTAGCAGCAGTAAGCCAACATTATCTTCTTCATATGCTATTTCCTCTTCATCTTGCTTTTTCACTCAGATAGCTCTGTATGTTAGTACTGGAGATTTCTTTTTCTAGACCCAATACCACTGACTGTGTTCCTCTTCTCCTATAACAGTGTCTCCTTTATCTAGGATTTCCAAGATCTCTATTTCAATCTCAATGTGTGAGTTACCAAATGTAGCCCTAGATGCTTGAGGGGATATCTTGTATATCCTTCGTCATGATCAAAGCTTTAATCTCTCGGAGATCATCTGCCAAGTCTAGCTCTTGGTCCACCCCTATTATTGAAAGGCCTGGGCTGAGGGCTTTAGCTAGTATTGCTTTGTTCCATAGTAATACGTCCTCTATTTTGAAATCCACCCACACCTTCTTTCAATCCTCTACTTTTTTTTGTACCCATTGACGAACCTCCCCTTCCCATTCATCTCCTTGTAGCCTTTTCATGGCAACAGCCACTTTAGGAGTTCTATGTTGGGGAATCAAATTAGGAAACTCTCATCTAGGAAAACCCTAGCCTTCCACTCCCATGTCACAGGCCAACAGTCTACACAAGCATCTTGAATGTTCTAACATGAGGGTGTTCCCCTAATAATTCTAATCACCGCCATGATCATCATGGACTCCAAACCAGCCTTGATATTGTGGTCCATCAGCAAATTGAATGATCTATAAGGTGATCGAGAGGGCTCACTTTGGCTTCTTGTTCTTGAGAATCCAAAAGTACAATGTCTGTCAAGCTCGATGTCCAAGGCCTTCACAGTGGTAGTTAGTGGTAGGGTTCTAACATACCGATGCTCGATGTCCCCACTCTAAACAGTGAAAACACTGAAAGATTGGCCTCTTCTCTATTACTTTCTTCCCCATGATCTAAATCTAGGGTCTCTAGACTCGTCGTTGAGGAAGATGAGGAGATCCTTTGCCTGCAAGTAGAACATCTTTAAAGGATGCCTTGAGGCGTTGTGAAGGGACGAGACGAAGATTAGTGGCCTAGCCTGCTAGGCCGCTAGTGTATGGGTTTCCATGTGGATTTGCGGGATCACATCGCTTTATCACTGTAGTTGATGATCCCAGGGTCTTCTAATCTCGAGGAAGGGTTTTGGCCATATCTCTAGCTAGATACCTAGAGAGGTCGACATTCTTTTTCATCAATTCCCTGTATCAGTTCAGATCTGTGGAGAGATCCTATCATCTCTTAGCACCTTGAGCTCCACCATCACCACTAGCGTAGATTCGTGGAAAAACCCCATCTCTAAAATCTGATTATCTCATTAAAAAGTAAAGAATGACAAATTGATCAATTTTATATTAATTTAATAATTAAAATCGGTTTTATAATTAGGAAGTAAATTTTTTTTTTTGTAAATGTATAATATAAAACGATTGGTTTTTTTTTATTAATAATAATAATGTAAGTGATTTTTTATAAATTTATAAGATAGTTATTTACTAAAAATTTTTATTGATCATTAATTATCAAATGAGCATGTTGATTGGGTTCGAATGAACTAATTAATTTTAGTGATGGAATCTGAATTGGATGATAACTAATAATCGATAATGATAAGTGATTACTATGATGATCCTGGGAAGATGATAAATTTATGAAACGGTCTAATCGAAGGGAATATATGGAGTGGAGAAGGGCCCGTTCATGGCGCAAAAGCAAAGATTCCCACCCAAAGACATATCGCAAGCTTAATAATAAGTTGTAAGTGGCCAAAAAAAAAAAAAAAAAAAAAAGAGAATTTCAGATGCGCCACGTCTCGACTCTTTTTTTTGCATTTCGGTCCAAAAAAGCCAAAAAGGTGATGGTGATGTTCTTCTATGAGCCTTAATGAGGTTTTTTTAGCATATTTCCCCCTGAAAAGATATCCATTTGAATTTTCGCCGCTAGAAACGTCCTAATAAAGTAGTTAGCGCTCGTTTCATGCGCACATTCATGCAAAGAAACCTATGTGTTGTAGGGATATTCAGATCATTAGGTATATTTGGAAATTAGAAGGGAGTATATGCAAAAAAGGAGCTAATAAGGCTGTGTGCCAGGGGGCAGGGTGACAAAGACCATACCCAGCTGGATCGAGAACAAAAGGTGAATTTCAATAATTTCTGTCGATGCGCATGGTCGTTTTACTTCGACCGGAGATCTGCGTGGACTCCCAGTGAACCATGAAGCAACGAATTTTAATTTTTGTTTAATCAAATAACTTATTCAAAATATCGTTGGGCATCCTAAATATCGAGATCTAAAGCCCAGATGCGGGTGAACCATCTTGAATTGCCAAAAATAGCATTTTTGATGGTGTATTACATTTGGCCTGGCCCAAGCCCAATGTCCAACCGATACGAATGCTGAATGTATTGGGCTTTTACTAAGCCCATTTGTTTTCGCCCTTTATCAAAGCCCGTTGTTGTTTGGGTCTTACAATGAATTCAGTGCCTGGACTGTTTGGACTGAGAGAAAACAATACCATCCAGGCGTTTAGGAAGAAATAGAGAGCTGGGCCGGCCCAATTTTTTTAAATGGGTCCAAAAACTTGGTGGTGGGCTTAAGATAGGCTTGAAAAGGCCCAATTCATTTCTCTTTTGTTGGTGAGCAACGCTCCTAAGCCTTCGCTCTCATCCTACACTGGTATCCAGCTGACACTTCAATCCCTCGCATTGGTGTAAACTGCTCTCGTACAGCACAATAGTTGGGAGACAGAATGGTAGCAATAGCTACCGTGAATCTGGGCACGGTAGGTAGCGATGGAATCAAGTACCAAAAGTTATACAAATTCCTCGTCAAACTTTACAGAATCTAGATCAAGATTAATAAATCAATGATCACCCTGATTCTGATAATAATTTTGAAAAATACTGATTCTGATTCTGACCTAATTCAAACAGTGCCTACATGATCACCCTGCTCGTTGGACTTTACACGAACAAGCAAGCTTTATATATACATAAACACCTACAAGAGCTTTGCATCTTCTTCAAGGTTGTGACTGAGATGCACAGGACATACTCTGTACAAGCCTAACCCAAAAATCTTCAAGTCCCCCGGAGGCCTGGACACTGAAACCCATCTAATCCACTTCTAGTTACTCTTCGGGTACTAGATTATATATATATATATATATATATATATGACACATTCTCGAAGGCTAAATCTAACATCAGAGGCTAAATCTAACATTCTCGAAGTTCTCATCCACGTTTATTCTGTAACCATCCTCGTGCCTCATCTGCTGCTCCTTATCATGGACCTCCACCATCGTCCGCCCGATTGAGGCCTCCTCGAGCATCTGCACCACGTTCCTCATGGACGGCCTCATTGCCGGCAGTCTTGCAGTGCAAAGCACACCGATTCTCAACACTTTCAGCGCCTCCTCCTCGGCCAACTGTGGAATCCTTTTGTCAAGGAGGCCCATGACACACTCTTTGCTGGTCATGTTCTTTGAGACCCAGTAGACAATGTCTTTGTTCTCGCCGTACTCTGGCTCGATCGGCCGCCTTCCGGTCACTAGCTCCATCAGTACCACGCCAAAGCTGTATACGTCACTCTTCTCGCTCACCTTCCACGTATACGCGTATTCTGCATTCATTAAGGGGCACATCACGTACTGAATATGAATGCATAATGAATTTTGCAACATTGCACAGTGTGTGACATATATAACGAGAGGCCAAGAAAAAAGGGCAGTAAGCTCACCAGGAGCGATATAGCCGTGGGTTCCGGCGATTACATGAGTGGAGTCGTCCCACCCGCTGCCGCTCTGCAGCACCTTCGCCAGCCCGAAATCGGCGATCCTCGGCTTGAAATCCTCGTCCAGCAAAATATTGCTCGACTTAACGTCCCGATGTAGGATCGGCCGGTCGCAGCCGTGGTGCAAATACTCCAGCCCCCTCGCCGCCCCGACGGCGATGTCCGCGCGTGTGTCCCAGTCCATCGCCAGCTTCTCCACCTCGCACGAGTGCAGCCGGTCCCACAGGCTCCCGTTAGGCAGGTGCTCGTACACCAGCAGGCGCCATCCCTCGCACGTGATGCTGCAGTAGAGCTTCACAACGTTCACGTGCCGGATCGAGCTCAGCGTCCCCACCTCGGCCTCAAACTCCCTCGCGGCGCTGGCGGGTCTCGTGTCTCGCAGCATCGCCACCGTCCCTTTTTCCTCGGAATCCTGCTCCGCGCAGATGTGCTTCACCGCCACCACCTTCCCGCTTCCCAGGGAAACGCGGTACACGCTTCCCGACCCGCCTTTCCCGATCAGGTTCTCCCTCTTTATGGAGTCGACGATCTCCTTCTCGTCAAACGTCAAGATTCGGAACGACTTCAGATCCCAAGAATCCCTCATGAGATTTCTGCCGTCCGATCTCCGCTTTCTGAACAGGAGGATATATCCGAGGAACGCGAGCACGCAGGCGAAGACGGCGAGGAAGCAGGTGAGTGTCGTGCGGAATTTCGTGCCGGAACCGCCGCCTCGCTCCGCCGAGCATTGCCGGAGGAATTCCACGCCGTCGCCGCAGAGGTTTGGGTTGCCGGAGAAGCTCTCATTGAAGGCGGCGATGGAGATTGCAGCGGGGACCGCCCCTGACAGGAGGTTGTTTGAGAGATCCAGCGCGCTGAGCTTGAGAGACACGAGGCTGGAAGGGATTTGGCCGGAGAGTTGGTTGTTGGAGAGATCCAGGGAGTTCAGGCTCGGCAATTCCCCGAGACTCGCCGGAATCTGGCCGGAGAAGGCGTTCTTCGCGAGATTCATGGTGTTTAGTGAGACGCAGCTGCCCATCGAGTCCGGGATCTCGCCGGAGAATGAGTTCTGCTCCAGATCTAGACTTGCCAGGTGCTTTAGGGTTCCGATCTCCGTCGGGATTCCGCCGGAGAACTGGTTGAATGGAGCATCGATTGAGACAAGCAACGAAGCGCCGGCGATCTCCGGCGGGATATCGCCGGAGAACCGGTTGTTGCCTATTAAGAGCTGGTTGAGGGATTTGGCTTTCCCGATGCCGGCGCTGATAGTGCCTTCCAATTGATTAATAGCAAGATCGATGATGTTCACATTTGGGAGGCTCCATATCCCGGCGGGGACATCGCCGGAGAGGGAATTGTTGCTTACCCGGAACCTCAACAACGTCGAACAGTTCCCATAGCTTGCCGGGATCTCGCCGGAGAACTGGTTCTCCAGCATCAGAAGCTTCTGCATCGTCCCCATCCGGCACATATCCGGCGGGATCCTGCCGGTGAAGAAGTTGGTCGACACGTCGATGAAGTTAAACTCCGACCAGCTCCCGAGCTTCTCGGGCAGCTGCCCAGAAAGCCGGTTGGTGTAGAGCGACAAATTGACGAGCTGCTGGAACTCCCCGAACTCCGGCGGGACCTCACCGGAGAAGCCATTGAAGAACAGCTGTAGCGACACCAGCTTCGTCAGGAACCTGATCTCGGAGAGATCCCCTTCCAAAAAATTCATAGACGCATCGAAGTACGCCAAATTCGAGAGGTTCCCGAACCCCGGTGGGAACTCACCGGTAAGCGTGTTGTTGTACATCTCGAGCTCGTAGAGGCTCCGCAGCTTCGTGATCTCCGGTGGGATCCCGCCGGAGATGAAGTTGTCGGCGAATTGTAAATCAACGAGAGCCGTCAGATTTCCTATCCACGGCGGGATCAGACCGTGAAGGTTGCTGTCGGAGAGGTAGACGAGCTCCAATCCGATGAGATTCTTAATTGACTGGGGAAACGGGCTGGGCCCAAAACCGTTGTCCCCGACGCTTAGCGCCACCAGCCCGCTGAGGTTACGGAGCGAATCCCAGGGGAACTGGCCGGAAAAATTGTTATCAGACACATTAAGGACTCTCAGCTTGGTTAACGGCGATAAATCGGGTACAACACCGGTGAGGGCGTTGAAAGCGAGGTCGAGGTGCTGGAGCTGCGTGCAGTTGCGGACGTCGGCGGTGAGCTTACCGGTGAGGTTATTGTGACCGAAAGAGAGCTTCGTAAGCGAGGGAAGCTGGCAGAGAGAATGGAAGGATATCGATCCGGAAATGTCCCGGCCAGACAAGTCTATCTCGGCGACAGAGTTCTGTGAGTCGCAGAGGATCCCGGAAAAGTTGCAGGGGTGACCGCCGGGCGACCAGGACGCGAGGGCAGAGGAGTTGGCGGCGGCGGCGACCATGAGGGAGGACTTGAGGTCAAGGAGGATCTGGAGGTCGGGGTCGGCCTCCGTGCTGCCGCCTAGGAGGAGGAGGAAGAGCAGGAGGGGGAGAGTGGGAAGGAGGAGCGGGGGCATATTTTTTTTTTGTTGTTGTCCGTTGGGAGGGAAATGCGGTGGGAGAAGAGAAGAGGCGTGGAGGTTTGAAGAGGAGAGTGGAAGAAAGGGTTTGTTTGGTTTTGTGGGGTGCGGGCCATGGGGGCGATGTGGATGTGGTGTCGATTTTGGAGGTATATGAATCTGCCATCGAACGAAGCCGCCCGTGTTGACTTGGGATCTGTGATGAATACTGGTGATATGGTGGGACACATGGGAACTCTGTCACATGTTTGTTTTTTTTTTTTTTTTTTTTAAAATTTTTTTTAATTTTAATGGCATAGTTCGGATTTTCGGGCACGCATAACAATGTTAAGCGGTTCACCTCTCAGATGGGCCGGGCCCGATCTTGTGCGCAAACAAGCCCGAAATTTGCCCGTTCAAGTAAGTTTTTTTTTTTTCTTCCCTATATATATATATATATATATATATATAATTTTTTGGTCACTGCCCACTGATATGTCTGGTGGCGGCGTCGACGAGCAGCGAATGAGGCCGGAGCTCTGATCTGGTAATTGGATATACAGCAAAATAGCTACCTACTGCATTAACCCCCGCGGTAAGAGCGACTGACATGTGGCGCAATATTGAGGTAAACTTCAGCATGCAATGAATTCGTTTAGAACTTCATCGCCGTTTGGCTTTTTAGGATTCCAAATTGCGATTTCTGGTTGATTGACTCCTGATTTTTTTTTCTTCCGGAGGCAGAGTAGATATTTTAGATATGTAATTTAGATAAAAAAAAAAATTAATTAGATAGTCGCGGGGGAGAGAGACCCCGAGTAATGCAAGGCGGCTCTCCTGCGCAATTAATTGTAAGTTTCCCACCTTCAGTTCACAGCAGTCGCTTGTTCTTGAGAGAGACCCTGCTTCCCTTCTAGACATTGTATGGGATGGTTTGCTGTTAATCGCGTCATTATCTCATTAATTTAAGCCATGACAGACCATGAGATAGCGGCCAAGTTCCATGTGGAAGCTGCGGCTGCTAATCCTGGATTACCAATAATTCAGGAATAATGCTCGGTTATTTGATTATAGTCTCACACATCAGACGTGTTTGACTTTGTCTTTTTTTTTTTTTTTTTTTTGCCCTTTCGTTTTTATGTGTAGGACAAGAGAATGAAATAGATTTCTCTTAGACTTTGGTTTGCTGTCCAGTGGACCAAACCCAAACCCGAAAATTATTAACGGTAATTAATAATTGGTTCAAGTCGAAAGAATCCAGTCAAAACACACGAGACCTTATAAAACGGCTTTTGATCTTCTAGATATATCAGATGCGGTAAATAAATATTGATTTCTAGATATATCGGACATTGTTATCAATTAAAATATTTTAATGTCCTTTTGTGCGATATTTCGCTCTCTTCTAGAAAAAGAAAATGGAAAAAAAAAGAAGAAGGAATACGTGAGGTTTAAATCGCTTTCATTTCCCCTAACATTTTTTTTTTAATTAGATACTATCTAGAAACATAAAGCAAATGCTATTAATTCCTTTGGACAGATAGGGTGTGTTTAATAATAAATTAAAATTAAAATTAAAATTAAAATTAAAATTAAGACTACCAAATTATTTATTTATTATAATAATTTAATTTAATAGTAATATAAAATGATTAATATTAGTAAAAAAATTAATTTAGCTAATTTTTCGCACTACACATCCAAATAAGACAGAATTTTCGAGCAGAATCTTGCTAAAAAGAAAATAAAGCAAATAAAATGTTTGTACCTGAAGGCAAAATAAATGATGCTCATACAAAATGTTGGTAAAACACAAATCACATAATAATGTAGAAGCTTTTTAAAAGGAGAGCTGTAAATAAATACCTATAAAGCAGGGGGTTATCAATAATTGTGTATCTTTAAACTAGGCCTCTAGCAAAAAAATCCTTAAAAAACTTAAATTTAGAACTGCGTTGCCTACTTTGTTTTGCGTACTTTGAGCTATTTCCGCGTCTTTCCGTAATAGCGCATTACTTTGTTTCATGCTTATTTTTTTAAGAAAAGAGAGAAAAAAAAAAGAAGGTTTGTTTCATTTAATTTGAATTATTTCCGCAATAATTCGTTTTTTGCTTTAATTCAATTTATGGCGATGACATATCATTATATATATATATATATATATATATCCACTTTTCTAAAAATAACCTTAATAAATTATGGAATCGCACGTGTGTTGTCTCTTTGACCAGATCACTTAGCTCGTCTTCGCCAATCATTGCAGCGGGAGCAAGACAAAGTGCTTTCTTTCGACTAATTTTCCCAATGAAAAAATAACAAGTGTTGCTGCTGACAATCTTTAGTAGACAAAGGATTGAATCCAATTATTTAAATTCAGGGGGTTAGACGTAAATAAAAACTTATTGGATTTTGAATTAGGATAGCGTAATCTTCTCGAAAGAATTTATAGTCTTGTTTATTTTGTAAAATTTCAAAATATTTGAACTTTTAAATTTCAAGAGCTATAAGAACTTTAAAATTATAAAATTTTGAAATTTTAAAAAATTTAAATTTTAATAATAATAGGATTTATCGGTTCTCTAAAATTAATTGAAATTCAAAATTTAGTATGCTAGACAACGCACTGAATTTTATATAGTGAAACAAAATATAATATTTAATATTTTAAAATTTACAAATCCAATAAAATAAGTACAAAATTTTAAAATTTTAAAATTATATATCTTATAAAATAAATAAACTTTCGGAATTTGTAAATATAAAAATATTAAAATTCTCAAAAAATTTAAATTCTATCGTATAAATATATCGAGAATTTGTAAATGCATCGTCTTCCTTGACTGGAGGACTTTGAGCGGCACATCCAATGTAAGGCCCGGTAGGGTCAGTGGGCCAGTAGACAGGCAGTAAGCCTGTAACTGACAGCAGTTATCTTTAGTCCCACATCGACAAAGTGTTAGAGTTGAGACTGGGCTAAATATGATAACTGCCGTAGATCTAACAATGAGGTCTTTTCCTGGGAAACTGAGAAAAACAAAATCCTGGGATCGGGTGGGCTGTGGGCTGCAGACGCCCAGAAATAATATCGTGCTGGGTCGGGGGTGTCACAGCCAATTACTTTTTTTTTTCTAATAGTACGATAATGAAAAAAGCACAATACGTGAAAAAGACTCCAATCATGGAACCGTCTCCGCCCACCGAGGACCACTGGTCGGCACCATTTTCTTCTAGATTTTGTACTGGCATTTTTCCAACTTAATCCTCTTTTCTCCGCGCTGCTTTCCCTCTCGTCCTTGGTCGTCGACATGTTTGTGCTGCCTCCACGGCCGAAGGCTCTCTTTGGTCTTAATTTTCAAAATATTGTAAATATATCCCCGTGAAATTTAATATTATATAGATAAATTTTATAATGCACCTTAAAAAACAATCTATTTTTTTTTTAATATACGCCTGCCTAATCAAACATACACATGTATAGCTAACATATAACAAATAAATTACCTTGCTATTCTTTTCACGGTTACTCCTACAATTATGAAAATCAAATTAATGAAAGAACTTGTATATAGTATCAAAATTTTTTGAAAACAATATCCAAAGTTTGAATCTCGCTTGAAATTGGTTGAAATTATGACAGTCCGTGTAAGACTTTTAATATACCGTTTAATTCAAAAATTAGCATCATGATAAATATCAAAACTAATAAATCATTTTTATTAAAATTAATCCTATAATAATTTAAAATTAGAAAAATTATTTATTTTTTTTTATAATAATTTAATTTAATAACGATATAAAATAAATAATATTAATTTTATAAGAAAAAATAATTTTGAAAAATATTAATCCTAACATGTAATGGCTATGAACTAAAATATATGACCATAATTGTTGCTCTTGTTTGCAATCAATTTACCACAATATATGAAACTGGGCATGTAAATACATGCGGCTTCTTAGAAATTTCATGCTGTGTTAACAGGAAATGTGAAGGCCCTTAGTCTATCACACTTCATATGCTGGAGCGGTCAAGGGCTCCATGACTCAGTTGCTAAATACATGGCTATTATTTTTCGTAAATAAATACAAGCTGTTTGACATGACACAATTCAACAATTTTTTCAACCTGTCCCTATCTTACAAGCACCTATGTATGCACCCAAAAACAATCCAACGGGTGCAACTATCGCTTCCATTACCTCTCCCAACTGGAATTTAAGCATTCTCTACTCCATCAGGGCAGCAATTTCCAGTGCCACAGATGAGTATGAAACAATAGTGAAAATCCATAGCAGCTTGCAGTGAACTATTCTGGAGCAAATTCCCACAGGCGGGGCTGTCCCTGAATTATATCAATACACCTATGCATCTTCATTTCAATCACATGTATCACAGAACAACTACATTTAAATAGTACTAATTCCGCACCTTCACCAAACTTGGCCTTCAATTCAGTCTTTGCACACGTTCATAGCTGCTCAGGGGAACAAGCTTGCACCTTCAGGTTCTCACAGAAGCAAGTAAGCCACTGCTGCAGTCAGAGACAGGTGCATTTGAGGATCTATTCTCCTGCATTACAAGTTTCATGAATCTGAAAAAAGAAAAAAAAAAAAAAGGGCAAACTGCAAATTCTGCGGTTTCAATCTGAGGACATGTTCATATATCCAGCATACAAAGAGAATGATACAACACTATAAAAAAGTGCCAAGCAATAGGGAGGCTCCAAACAATAAAATCTGGTGAAGTGCCATGTATGCTCAAGTGCACCATGGACAAGAACTCCAAGGTTGAACCCAAACGGAGGTACTATGCTAAATATAAATAACAGGGAATGCCAAACATCCAACCGTTTAAACTCAGGTAATCCTCTTCAGTTGCTGGTCCACCTCCGTTTCCTAGGTGGTCGCTCGTGCTTGATTTCTGTGTCAGCAGCAGTCTCACTCAGGCCTAGTTGCACTTCACTCTCCACCTTCTTGGTTGCTGGTGTTTCCTTTTCACCAGGCATTGGAAGTTTGAAGCGTTCGCTCCGCTTCTTGAGCTTCGCCACTGTTTCAAGATGGCGATCATGGTCCTCTCCATTCTTGCTAGATACTTGGCCTGCATCAGCATCTTTTCGATCTGAATCACCAGCATTATTACCTTCAGTCTTAGACAGTTCCTCCAACTTTGCCACATCAGTTATTGGGGCCTCAACCTTCGTCCTCAATAAAGATGACTGAGTGTTTTCAATAGCACTGAAGTCTCTCTCTTTGTGGCTGGTCCAACGCTCAAATTTGGACCGTCCCCTTCTTGAGCTTTCATCATCTGAAGCAGGATCTTCTCCAGGATCTTCTCCATGTTCTGAAGAAGAATGAAGCACTTGGGAAACTTCAGACTGGTCCTCACTCAGCTTGGAGAACAGATGAGATGTATTATTAGTTTCTTGTTCATCTGTTCCTTTAGAAGGGACCTGGACAAGTAAACCGCTCAAAGCTCATTAGAAGTCTAACCCACAAATTATACTTCCTAATGCTAGCACACATAAAACATTGATGTTGAAAATTGGACAATTTATAGAAGAATTCAAATAATTTGCATTGGGAAAAGATCTTGCACTTACAGAATTAGCACAACTATAATTAAGGCAATATGAGTTGCATATCTTACATAAACATTTTTAGCATCTGAAAAATATGTAATCCTCAATATAAGTGCATAACAATAACAGTAGTATAACAAAGACAGATTGGAAGTCTACAACAAACAGATGATCCTTGCATGCCAAGAATATCAAATGCAAGCAATATCCAATATAAAAGCAATCAGTTACACAGTATGACTATGGGCTTCTGAGGGAGCCTATGGTAAAACCAACTATAGAATATACGCCAAATGTCACAGCTTTTCACAGCAAAGACAATCTGAACTATTAACCAGGAAAAAGGTATTCTGGTAACTTCGATAACACTTTGCTCCACCTGGACAAACATATAAAAGCAGAAAAGCAGATAGCAGCATGTAAAAGATCAAACATTTTTCACTGCTACTATACTCGCATGTATCATCACAGATATGAACCACTAGCCATATTCAACATTTTCATTAATGTTAAAGCAGGAAAGAAGATAGCAGCATGAAACAAAGTCCAACGTTAATGATGCCCTAGTTCAGAATCCAGTTCTCTGTATACTGTTAGCTTTCCAGTTATAAAATAGTCAATGTTATTGATAACAATCATAAACTATCTTAACGTCATGCTACTCAAGCAGTATAACAAATGCTAGTCTAATCAATAAATTCTTTGACTTCTTCTTCCCTATTTGAAATAGTTATATGTGCAGATATTTCTGGGATCAGCTATGCATGCAGATGTGTTGCCCTTTTCTATTTTTATTGAGAACTTCCAAAATAGAGAGAACCTTGTTACTGATTGTAAAGAAGTTTCCATTTCAAACTTAGAGAAATGAGAATAATGCAATGGAAACTGAAAATTACAACTGTAACAGAAAACACATTTACTTCTATGGACTCTGGCTAATTTTAGTTTCAGTGAGCTGCATGTCTTCTGCTCGACATCTGCTATGGAACATACTGTGCATAATGTTTTCTCAAGCCTGATGGGCGAACATAATTCCTGCAAACTACTCACATCTTTCACGGATCGTCAATCATACCTTGTCAGTTCGGTGAGTGCTGTGAGTAATCTGATCATCATTACTCTTTCCTCCAGGTTCATGAGAATGTTGCTCACGAGCTTCAGTGTCAAGGGTTTTCCTTGAATTTTCCCTGTCTGCCTGTTGGCCATCAGAAACACCATCTTTAAGCATGCTAGATCGTTCATGCCGTGCACTTCTCCCACCAATATTTGATTGATTCTCACGCCCTCTATGTTGCAAATTACTTTCTTCACCAGGTCGATCTCGTCTACTAAGTCGCTCATTGTGCCGCCTTCCATCCTTTGGTTGAGAGTCCTTGTCTGAACTTCCAGCCCTCAGCCCATCCTTAACCTTTATATTCCTACCTACAGATTTGTCCTCCCTGGCTCGTCCATTTCTAGCTGCAACTCGCTCTTCTTCTCTTTCCCGGTGTTTCCCTGCATCTTCATGGGGTTGTTTAAGCCGATGCCTATCTTCTCTCTCCTTCTGACGAAAGCTTTCATCTTTGTGCCTTGCAGAGTGAAGATCCTCAGTTTTGTCTCTGGCTCTATTTGCATCCTCCCTCCTCCTGTGGTCATTTCCTTCATCCCTTTCCCTTCTTCTTTGGACAACATCTTCTCTAGCCCTGTACCCAGTCAAATCTTCTTTGTCGACCTTTTCTCTCCTAGAGTGTTCTTCAACCTTCCTCCTCTTGGTATGAGGATCTAAGTTCTCTCGCCGATTTAACAAAACATCATCCCTTTCCCTGTGTCTTGGAACCCCTTCTCTATCACGGCTTCTCCAGTCTCCATCATCCGCTCTTCTTCTCAAATGCAGATCTTCATCCTTGTCTTTGGCATCACTCAATCTACCCTTACTCCTGTGGCTTGTTCTTGCTTCAATATCATGCTCCCTCCGAGTGACTTCATCTCTCATCCGCCTCCCATGAATGTTATCCTCTCTTCTTTGTCGTATGCCAGGGCTATCCCTATCTTTAAGTGGCTCAAATCCCTCACTCCTTCCACGTACAGGCCGTGCAGGATAAGGATCAAGATCTCTATGTGGATAAGAATGATGAGTGTCTACCCTCCCTTTGGGAGCTACACGACTTCTTTCAACCTCTTGTCTGCTGTCTCGGACATAATCTTTATGTCGGTAATTGTGCTCCTCTTCTTCATGATGCTTGCTCAGATCACTAATATGCCTTGGGTGTCCATCCTGTACAATCTCGTCACCATCTTCATGCCGCTTGCCACCTCTTGATTTTGCTCTACTGTCACTCCGTATTGCCCTTGGATCATCACTGCCACCATTGTCATTGTCATTGATCGCAGATTGTTCAACCCTAGAGCTTAATTTTTGTTTCTTTGCAAAATGAATAGAACTATCATCATCAGGAGTTCCATGCGAAACTTGAGAATCCGAAGCTATCTCCTCTCCTTCCAGTTCAATGCTGCCACAAAGTGCAAGTCCTTCATGCTCATCATCCCTCTGTTCTACACTTGGTTCCCTCATTGTTTCAGCTGTAACAGCAGGTGAAACATCTGGCCGATGGCCCTGTGGGCTGCCTCCCAAATTCCCTTCTTGCTGGTCACCATCTCGGTCAGCCAAGGCACCTTGGTTGACAACTTTTGTGTGATCAATGCTCGTAACAGAGTGTCTTTTTCTTCCAGATGATAATCTGTAGAATAAAAAGCTTGTGAATAGAGAAATATATAGACAGGACATGGCAAGTACAATTTTTGTGAACCAGATAGGTGATATTAATAATACATGAACATAGACAAAATGAGGAGCACTAGCAGAACCATAACTGAGATCATCAATGAACCAACATCCAAAACCATCAGACATTTGAAAATGCTAGTGCAACTCCTGGCATTTAGACCTACAGGTTCTATAATAAGTTAAAAGACTGCAAAGATAATTGATTTTGATGTCTCAGCAAGTCACTTGTCCTCCTAAAGTAGATGGATTCAAAAGTTCAAGTATCAACAACAATGAGTTTAAGAAGCCAACGAATCTGCTCAGGAATAGCCACCTATCACAATAATTAATTACAAACACATATATCACTAAAAGCCAGTCAAGCCTAGTTACCAGATACCACATTAGATTTGACTGTAAAAAGCAAATAAAATACATAATCTGATAACTTATTGGGGAGTTTTTTGAATATTATTTTACATGTCCAACACAATATCTACAAATTTAGCTGAACACTGATAAGTTTGCAACTGATGCTAGATTTGCTTCAGTTAAGTAATTGCATGAATATTCAGACCAAACCTAACTTTTCCAAAACTGGGAAGCTGCAGAAAGGTACTCCAACCAAAAATAATGTCAAGGAATTTTCTAAGATACATATTTTGACAATTTCTTGCAATAGTAGGAACCTAAAATACTTTGAATTATCATATGCCGTATATGTAGCTCTAACACAAGAATTTCCCATATTACCTAGAATATACCCTTTCTTTCCAAAGACTTAGCTTTGATAAATGTCTTGTCTCACATGACTAGGAATGAAACTTAAAGTCAAACTAGGAGGTATAAATCAAGGTTTTAAGTTTCAGTTTTGGAATCAGTTTCGGCACCCAGAGAAATCAATTCGTTTCGCTCGTTTCGGCGAAAACCATTTTCGTTTTGGTTTCAGTCAAATTATTTTAAAAATTTTTTACTAAACTTTGACTTTAAATTTAAAATATTAAAAAATATAAAAAAATTGTGAAAATAATTTATATACATATATTTTTTAAAAATACTAAATAAAAAAAAAATTATTAAAAAATTTTTTAAATATGGAAAAATAAAATTTGTAACAAGGGAGATTCGAACCCTTGTTTTGTTAAAAGAGGACTAAGGCTTAAACCACTTGAGCTAAATAAAAATTTTGATATAAAGTAAATATAAAAAAATAAATATTTTATTTAAATGTAAACAGTACTAAAACTGAAACCAATAAACCCCAAAAACGTTTTAGCATTTGCCGAAACCGAAACGTTTCAGCCGATATTTAAAACCATGGTATAAAATAGAAGTGATCTCAAAATGTGTGATATACCTTCCTCCATGATCTGAAGTTGAAGGCCCACTGCCATATGGGGATCCTTGGTATTTAGGGTGTGCCTGAGTCTGAAGAGTTGCTTCTGATGAAACAGGCAGAACATTATCCCTTTCTGGTGTAAAAGTCATTTTTCGTGAAACCATGTCCCTCTTCTTATCACTGTAATTGTGTGTAAAGCGATCACTGTATTCTGGATAATCATCTACGACTTCATGTACTCTTTTTAGGTGTTCTCTTGGAGGAACATACTCAGGTTGCTCTAAAGCACCATTAGATGTGTTTAAATTGTCTCCAGAGTCCTGGCAAACAATCTGTTCATCGAAATAAATTTCACAAACATTTAGCATCATAAATAAACAGTAGAAGCGGCATATACATAAATTCTACTCTGATGTTGTGAGAGATACCTCTATAATTGTGTCTGGATCACGCATACGTGGTGGCCTCGTGTCTATGGAAGGAAGACGCTCACCATAACCACTTTCAACTTGTATTGGCCTCCCAATTGGCTGATAAAATCCAATAAGATGTGTAAGTTTATTTTGTAAGGACTGCAATATTTAATGATAAAAACCAAAAGATGGAACTAAATCACACAAAACTTGTTTGCAATACCAAAAACACATGTGAGGAATCATGTATAGTGGAAGCATACTATTGGCAGCCGAAAAGATATGCCTCCTCTTCCTAGGCCAGTAAGATCAACTGCTGCACCATCTGCCTTTCCATGATGCAGATTTTCAGCAGAGACATCATGAAGACCTGTTGCAGCTGCAAGTTCAGGTGGTAAATCTGGATCATAGTCCTGGCAAAATTTGTTATTTATCATTAGAAAAGATAAAACAAGTAAAGCATTTAAAATAGATCAAAAGTTTTATGACCTGTCCTGAACGTCCACTCTCATAAACACGGATTTTGCTTTGCATGGTAGCCTCCAACCGGATTTGGTCCTGTGAGAAGGGAAAAACAGACCAGTACAATTAGTGATTTAAATGAAAAGGGGCATGCTTAAATTAATCAACATATACGTGCCAATTGCTTGCAATAATTCTTCCAGTTCTCTTCATCAAACCCAAAATTAAAAAAATCAGAAATATCAACTCCCGGATATGTCCATGGTTTTTCTTCAAAACTGTCAATGTCAACATCAAATATAGTCCTGAAAAGAATCATCAAAATATAAGCAAAATATTAGATTCAAGAAAATAACAATAATAAATTTTCTTGTGAAGTATTATTATCATATAAAGTCTAGTTCATATAAAAAAGGAATACACCACTCAGACACATCTGTTACCAGTCTACATGTGTGACAATGTGCACACACATTACAGGCTACCATTTATGTGGAGCAAAGGAGGTGATGGCAACACAACTTGTGAATGAGCATATAAGGTATGAAAAATGAGAAACAATTCGTTCATAAGACAAAAAAGAAGAATTTGCACATGGTCTGAAGTTCACTAATCAACCAAGTTCTTCGAAACACAAGCAAGGAAATAAAAAGCATACTTACAGATTTAATATGAACACAATAATATCATACCAATCCCTAGTGCTTCTAATGGGTGTTTACAAAGATGGAATTAATTAAGTTAAAGACTATCTTAATGTCAAATGCCAACGATAGAAGATAAGTTGCTTGCAAGTAGATACATATCACAATCCTTACTTGTGGGATGGAAGGGTGAAATCTAAGCCAATTCCAAAAGTGCGGGTCCCATAACCAGGAACAAAGCTTTTCTGAGCAGCAGAAACACCCCTACCAGCAATGGGCCTCCAATCACCTCTACCCCGACCACCAGCTGAAGGAATATTCAGAGGGGGGCGAGTTTGACCTGGAGCACTAATGGAGCCAGCCACTGGTCCGCCAGCAGCAGGTGTTAAACCAGGTCTCACATACTGCATATTGAAATAAATTAGATGGAGCATAGCATTTGCTCATTTCAAATAAATATATTATGCAGGACTAACAATTATCAACTAACAGTTGGAAAGATAATATAGGTTGAAATTTCAAATAAAATTATCTCAAACAAACCACCATGTATTTGCATTCAAGAAATTTGCCTACAAGGACAGCTACAGCAAACTTTTCAAGTTCATAAGACCACAAAGTACTTCCATTCAAGCAATTCGCCTACAAGGACAGCTACAACAAACTTTTCAAGTTCATGAGATACTAGAGAATAAAGTCCACAAGTTTGATATTCTGACAATCGAATCAGCTGATGATACACATGTTAAAATGTTGTTTTCATAAATATTTCTGAGGATTTATATAATATAGATGGCACTTTTGGTTATCATTGGTTGTCTTATGTGACTCCAACAGTGGCATTAAATTGGGAACCAAAAATCCCTAAATGTTGGCAATCTCAAAAGTCAGTCAATCCATGCATAGATAATTAAACTGCAAACAAGTTTTGATCCTAACATGTAGCAGATAGGAGACAGCACCCCTGAAGACCACAAGGAGAAATTAGAAATAAATGCACACTTTAACTGAAAGCATATTATACATGACAACAGCATGCATGAAACTTCATAAGAGTATTGAATACAGAACCAAAAGCAGGTCATGGACTTTTTTGATTAGGCAATCATTGTTTCTAAGAGATCTTCTAGCATTAACATATCTAAACATGAAATTTCAGGGGGAGCATAACTTAGGCATGTATGTTGAGCAATAACTACTTGAAAGAAAAAAAAATCTTTAGCAGAAGCCAAACATAAGAGGATAGGGGGGGAAGCACTAGAGGACCGCATAAGAGAACCAAATATCAGCCAACAGCCAAATGCCCTCTTGATAAAAGAATGAAAATAAAAAAATCGAAGAGATCACAAATATCTATTTTATCTGCCAACATACAAGATGATATCAATTATGAGAAAATTGTCAAAACATTGCACCCCACATCTTCTTCTCAATTCCCGTCTCTTGCCCCAACTTCAATAAACAACAAAACATGCTTTAATCACAATAGTGTCAAAATTCTTTTATGCAGTCATTGTACTAGAGAAAGAGTAACCATGAATTTGTGCAGAAAAACAAGGTGAAGATATTAGGGAATTATTGTTTCTGCTGGCCTAAGAATTGTATTCTACTTCAAGAGGACATCAAAAAAAGAAATGACCATGACATCCAATTTGTATTGGTCCAAATTAGTTTTCAGGAAATTTTCCATGTAACTTCAATATCTAGCAAGGGAACAGGTTCTTAAACCTTAAGTGAAAAACTATAATGCATTTTTTCAGAAAGAATAAGATAAAAAAAACATAAAAGGAAAAAAAAAGTAAAAGATAAGAGAAGCAATTCATCTTGAATGTTTTAGAGTTAAGATATGGCACATGAATTCATGATATTGTTATAGCTACTTCTAAAATAAATTTTTGCATTGAGGAATGATAAATGGATTCATGAAATCATTATATTTCATTTGTACTGACTGTAAACCACACAATTTAATACATGCATCACCTACATGGGTGAACTTATGCTTTGGTTTTCAAGGAGTAGCCTTCATTTGCTCAGCAGGCAATTCCAACCAATGTTCTTAAAACCAGAGAGTTCTATTTGGATAAGGTAGTTATTTCCATGCTCCACATCTAAGTTTGCAGTCTCATGCTAACCTAAGAATGTACCAAAAATCATTAGAACCAACTATATAGTATTTTTTGTGTGAATCCTTTCAATCCCAAATACCATTCTATGTAATTTATATACCGCTAGGAGCTCCATGTATATTATACTTCTTGACTCTTTTTAGACTTACTGAATCCAGTCATTCCCAGACCATCTCAAAGATTTTTGAGATATGCCTCATCAATGTAATCTTAAAGTCCTTATGATGAAACTCAGAGCTCTTCAGATATTAGTGACTGGACATCAGTGATGGCACTACTAGTACGAGCAAAAACACCCATTGACCCTCCAAATAATAAGGAAAATGAGTTGATTGATGTGTGCCGAACAACAAAACATGTTAATTTACAAATGGTTGTTAACCTAAGGTTAATCCCCTACCGTATATAGATCAAAGCTTGGGAATGGAGTTAGTGGACAACCAAATGGGTCTACTAAGAATAAAGGAGATGAAGAAAATAAGTTTCCAACTAGAGCTGCCGTTTAATTAATAAAACAAAGGGAAACCATTGAAAGATAAGAAGATGATGAGCGTTTGCAGTTAAAAAGAATCACAGATGGGAACCATTGAGACTACATTCAAATTTCAACATATATGTCTAAATGAGTTTTGCATAAATAATAAATACAGTGGCAATGTCCATAGCAGGTGCAATCGCAACGGAAAACACGAGCTTCTCTATCATAGTTCCATTGAAATATAGTACAGTACAGAGGATGAGCTACCAAAGGTTCAAAAATATGGAAGAGTAGGTATAACTGGACAATATTGTGATGTAGGCATCCATACTTCCTTTATTCAAGAAAAAATGGGCCTCCAAAACAAGTTTTAGGGATGAAGATTATAGAATTAGAACCAAAAAAGAACTTGCATGCTTGGAAAGAAAATAACTTAGCCACCGTAACACAGGGATCATCTATACTTTTTTATTAGAACTAACAAAAAAAAAAGACTAATATCGTGCCTTTTGTAGACTGAATCGAGCAATACGATAAATACATATCAGGTGGGCACAAAAAATATTGAACAGCTTCTAGCAGGGTCACTAAAACCTTTATACATCTTCACTCATTGCTTGACCTGACAAAATAAAAAAATGATCGCAGACAACAAAGGATGTGGATCTTGATTGTTCAGCAACTTAAAACGATGCAATAATTGACTCGATTATTGTCGCAGTTAATTTCCTATTACTCAATGCTTATGTTCAACTTGGACATCGTCGAACCATGACCATCGAAAGCATTATGACTTTGAAGGCCTACTACAAATCATCCATAGAACAAACGAGATTTCTATTCATAAAAAAAAAAACCTAATTTACACAGTACAATTGACAATAAATCAGAGAAATCAAGCAGTTGATCATGCAATTTCCTCTCCAATTACAACACACCACATCACAATCCCCAAAAGTACAACTTCCGCATTCCAAGTAACTGACCTTGTACATCGAGTGATGCTGCGGATGGAATCCATGGTTGCTGTAACCGATCCTCGCGCCTGAAGCAACACCACCGACTGCGCCATTTGCCTTCGCACCGTCCAAGCCCTCCTTCTTTTCCCCATCAGCGCCCGTCTGTGCTCCCTCCTCTCCCCACTCCTGCTCCTCCATGCCCTGGTGGTGCTGCCGGTCCTCATCAGTGACGATCACCAAATCTTCATCTCCGTCTTCATCATCGTCTTCTGCGATTTCTCGTCCCATCTCGCCACCGAGCCGCCCATGTGCGTCATCGTTCAGAACGATCTGCAGATCATCCTCGCTATCGCTATCCCAATCGTCGGATTTCGCAGCTCCGCCGTTCTCAACCCCTCCAGAGTGGCTGGCCGATAGCCCGGGGATGACCGGCTCTCGATCCAGATCTCCGATCTCGAACCTCCCCTTATCTTCCTCCATAACCGCAACCCCAGCATCAAGGGGTTCAGAAACCCTAGCTTCTCGCGTCTTCACCTCCGTTGTGGCCGCCGGATCCCGGGTCTCGTTCTTCGTCGGGGGCATCTCGTCGTCTTCGTCCTCGCCCCAATTCACCGGCTGGTCGACGGCGGTAGCGGCGGGGCCGAGCATCCAGTCGTCGTCCTCGTCCGCCACGGAAGCAGACGCCGGGGGTCGGGAGAGGCTCGGGCGGGAGGATCCATAGAGGATTTGGTCATCGTCGTCGTCGGAGACGGCAGCGGGGGCGGCGGGGGGTTTCGCCGGCGGAGGTGGGGCGGAAGGAAGGAGGACGTCGGAGTAGAGATCGCCGAACTCGTCATCATCGTCCATCGGCGGCAGCCAAGAGGGTTTCTCCAAGAACGCGAGGAGGAAGAGAAGAAGAAGAGAAGAGGTCGAGAGGCGGCGTCTCCCTGGAAGAGGAAGAGGGCTGAGCCTGACAGCAAGATGGGGTAGGGGGATGTATATGAATATATATGCGTGTGATTTTAGGGGAAAATTGTCCACTGTTCAACTAAATATATATATTTAGAATCAGCATAATCATTTTTAAAATTAATTTTTTTTAAAAAAAATTAACGTTATAATAATTTAAACTTTAAAAAATGATTTATTTTTTAAAAAAATTAATTTAATAATAATGTAAAATAATTAATATTAGTTTTATAAAAAAAATAATTTAAAAAAATACTGATTCTGATATGATTCCAAATTACCTGATTTTAATTTTCCAAGAAGTGAATTTGATAATATGTGCATTTTGCAGGGTCTCATGCGCAAATATCGACTTTTTGGGCAATTGTAAAAAAATTGCTGATTTACATGTCACGAGGGTATATGTGCAATAGACCCAAATTTCTTCTACGCCAGGCTGAGATCACGGCCCACAGATTACGGCCCACGGTGCGTAGGCCTGTCACTTAGCCTCGGGATAGATTTTCTAACACGACGAACGGCTGCGATCTCTTGAAATTGCTCTGAACTTTCCCGATATTTTTCTCCCAGCGGAGACAGATGCGCAGCCGCTCTTCTCGGTTCGGAACACCGGCGTTCTTCTTCTCCGTCGCCGTCTTCTTCCAGGTTCCGGCTTCTTCTCTGCGTTATTCTCGCTTACGTTTTGTTTTCTTGGAGATCTATTGTTCTCCTTTTCCTTTCAATTCGTTGTCTTCTTGAAGAGGATGAGAAGCCCGAGTGGAAGAAGTTGTCGTGTGGGTTTCTAGTTTATTATGAATTATGAGGGATGTTTTTCAGTTCAATTTAGCTTGGTTTTATTGAGATTGCGTTGGAAGAGACTATGGCCACTTGGAATTGTTAGGCAAAGTTGCAATCTTGCAAAAGTTTTATGCTTATTTTGGAAATTTGATGGATGATTTTTGTTGTGAATTAATTCACAGTTCTTTTTTTTTGGGGAGGGGGGTGGGGGGTGGGGTGGTGGTGTGTGTGTGGTAAAGATGTTTATCTTGAAATTTGCAGACTGCATGGATTTACTATGTACACATCCAAACAGCTTGTGAAGTAATAGTACACATTGGTCATCAAGTGTATCATTGTTGAAAAAGTTTTAATGGTTGATGCATGACAGAATGAATTTTCTGATCCATTCTCGAGTAATATGTCATTGCTTTGAATTGGATCTGCTTTCTCACGTCAAGCCTTTAATTTTTGTTTGCTGCATAAATTTGCAGTTTTGTGGTTTTACTGATGATACTTCAACCAGATAGTTTGTCATTACAGAACACTGAACAGGGACATATTGAGTTGAACGATGGCATTGTTACACGATTTCAGTATTCCGTCCCCTGCGGTTCTCTAGAGAACTTCGTAGCTCCAACAATGATTTTTTTCCTTTTTCAATGGACTGTAGTGTTGCATGTTCTTCCTTTTTTAATTACAGCCTGGTTTGAGTTGGATGAGTATTTGAGTTGAATGATGGCACGATACATGATTTCAACATTCAATCCTCTAAGTTTCACTATAGAGCATCAGAGCTTGGATTATAATTTTCTTTCCTTATTCAATAGACTGTATTGTGCGCATTCTATCTTTTTGGATTACTAGCCTGGGTTGTATAGCAAACTTTGGTTGGAACCTTCTTGTGTTTTAATTTTCTTGTGTGCTTCTCACTTGCCACAATTTGGTCAAGGGAAATGATTCTGGGGACATCTTAATTGAGAAACATTTTTAAGTGTGTTTTGTTTATTGATTCAGCTTAGATTCTACCAAGACCCAACATGGAGTCTCAGAAAGCAGCATCTGAAAGACAGCACCCTTCCATGGCCTCATGTCGCAAGAAGAAGTCAGAAAGTGCCAGTTTTTTGGAGGATGTGAGAGATCACATGGACGAGTTCATTCATGCTTCTATGGACGAGCACAAAACCTGCTTTAAGAAGACAATTCAGAAGGTTGGTGATCATCAAGCATTATCCTCAGCTTCTGGAGAATATTTTGCTTATTTGTAACAAGAGGTTATGTTTTTCTGTTCTCAGATGTTTGGTATGTCAAAAGTTGTTGCCGAAGGATCTCCAGGAGCCAAGGAAGTTGAAAGCTCATTGCCCCTGCAGACAACTGTCTCTCAATAGCTTGCTCATGTGCTTGTTCGCATGATATTTATATTTTCTAAATAAAGGAATCTGCTGGGAAAATATAATTTTCCTCCAGTAGATGGAACAACTAATTTTTCAGTTTGTAAACATGTGCATGTGTACAACATGAATGGTTTTATGTTTCCAAAGAATATTGTTTTTCCTTTCAATTTGATCTGTTCACAGTTTGAAGATGACCTAATGGTTTCAGTCTTGTGATCATCCATTGATTCTCATTGGAGATTAAGTTATATTGCCTCACTGTATTACTATGGAGTTTCCTTGGTCATTCATTTCCAATAACTTGCTAAGATTGAAGGTGATTGTATGCTTCATGCATATCAATTCGTAGGAATTCACCATATTTATAGGGTATATTGATTCCACAACTTTGCATACCAGATATGAAATTAAATTTTGCAATAATGGCTTATGTTTCTTCCAAGACCAAAATCTAATACGAATCATTTAATTTGAATTCAAAATTTTAACCATTAAAGTAATTATAATTTATGATAAAAATATAATATATAAATATAAATAGTATTTTTAAAAAAAATATAGACAGAAATATTATTGTTATTTTTCGTGCAAGAAATAATATAATATTTATGAAATCATATTAAAAATCTCTCAAAAAACGAAATAATATTGGAAAAAGATGTCTTTTCGAAAGAGCAAACGACTCGATGTCTGTTTTCTCTTTAAAACAACCAGTATACATAGTTTCACCCAAAAATCCTTATTTTAATGCTAAAAATAGGGGAAGAAAGAGGTCCCACCGAGATTTGAACTCGGGTTACTGGATTCAGAGTCCAATGTCCTGACCACTAGACCATGGGACCTTGGTGCTAAATGTAATAGTTAACATTAATTAGTTAGTTTTTAATAATCCTAAATAAAATTTGCCACTTGCTGGATCTCAAGCCTCGATCGGCCGCAAAGATGGATAGCGACTCCGACGACGAAGACGCCGCCTCCGCGCAGCTCCTGTCTCTCCTCCCCGACGATGAGAAAAACCACCAGCACGGCTCATCGGAGCCCGAGGAGCTGCTCCACCATCTCAAATCCGCTGGCAGCGCACTGGTGATCCGGCAGCTCCGCGCCCAAGGCCTCTCCTTTCAGCTCTGGCCCGCCGCCATCTCCCTCGTCTCCCTCCTCGACTCCTCCCCCTCCTCCCTCCTCCTTCCCTCCCTTCCCCGCCCCCTCCGCCTTCTCGAACTCGGCTCTGGGACCGGCCTCGTCGGCCTCGCCGCCGCCGCTCTTCTTACAGCCCGCGTCACCATCACCGACCTCCCCCACGTCCTCCCCAATCTCCAATTCAATGCCGCTATCAACTCTGCCGCCATCGCCTCCTGCGGCGGCGCTGTCGTGGTGCGCCAGCTCCGCTGGGGCGACAGCGCCGACGCCGACGCCTTGGGCGGCCCGCCAGCCTTCGACGCGGTGCTCGCGGCGGACGTGGTGTACTACGAGGAGCTGTTCGATCCGCTGCTGGAGACGCTGCGATGGTTCGTGAAGGGCGAAGTGGTGTTCGTGATGGCGCATTTGAGGAGGTGGAAGAAGAGGGACGCGATGTTCTTCAGGAAAGCGCGCAAGGTGTTCGACGTTTTGCCTCTGCATCAGGATCCGCCACCGCCGGGACAAAGGATCGGCGTCGCCATCTATCGTTTCTCCGCCAAGCTCAAAGGCAAATCTTGACCCTGTCAAAGCCTGGCTGGATCTTTTTCATTCCTTTTCTTGAAATTTTCCACAATGAAATCCAATCCGTATTGCAGCAAATTCACTTTTATTGCCATTTCAGTGATTACAAAAAGTCTGCTAAACACTATACAAAAAAAAAAAACAAAGAAGAAAAAACTCACACCGCTGTGAGGAAAAAAAAAAGAAATTTTTTTTAAAAAAAAACACAGCATTTCAGGGTTCACGTCTGTCCCTGATTTCCGGCTGGTGGCGAGCTTTCTCCTCCTTCACCTCGCTCTCTTGAGTTGTATCAAATTCATGGTGCTCGGCACCAGGATCAGGTACAGGCTCGTGTTCCTTGCGGAACTCCTGGTTTTCACTATAAATTCCTCCAAATCCCTCCTCTTCGCATCGAGTGGCGTATGCTTCTCCAAAGGAATCATACATCGCATCCCCGCTGTGGGGTTTTTCCTTCTCCTGGGTCTTGTTGGCTTCCATATCAGCTCGCGGCTTGCTGGCGTCCTGCGAAGCGCTTCCGGTGCGAAAGCTCACAGGTTTTCTCTGATAAAGAAGAGACGAAGGAGGAGAAAAGTAGGGAAGAGGATTACAGGTGGCGACGCGAAACGCTCGGATAAAGGAGTGGCTGGAAATCATGCCTCAACTCTGCTCTTGATTTTGCTATATAGCGCTCAAGATAAGCTGCCGAATGTGGTTGTCATTGGTGATCTTTATAGTAAAAACCGAAGGAGGAGATGAAGATGGGATGTTGGTTGCCGGGCATGTGGCGAATGTGGTGGCGCTGCTAGAAGCGTCGCCGGCCACGCGGCGCGCGAGGGCGGTAAGTCAACAGATTTGATAGCAATCGCTGTTGACTGCAGAAACGGACTCCTCACACCAACTCGGCCACGTTGCCAACTCAACGAGAGTGAAAAAATAAAAAAAAAATAAGCGAGTTAAAAAAGGATGAATTTTCTCTGAGATGCTGTCTATCTTTTATTTTTTCAAAATATTTTCTCATTTGAAACATTTGGATCGGGCTTTCAGAGTTGATCAGCCCAGGTCACCCCATTAACATTAACTGCCTTTTGAAGCTCCCAGAAATTTGTCCAACATGTGGCATCAGCGCGTTTAAGAAACAGAATAATTTAGCACAAACCCCCCTGGTATTATTGCAATTATCAGTGCAGTTTCAACCTCTCTGTATAGCAGATCATCATCATATATTAAGACACCTTCAAACAATAGCCAACATCTTCAAGAACGTTTATCGTTTCAGCTGAGAAACAAACACTCCATAACCTGGGTGGATTTGTTACACCAAAACCTAAAATCAAAGTTTAGGGTTACTAACACTATTGTTAACACTTGATCCATACAACCTGATTGTATTTGTGTTGTTGTCAATTTTTGACACCCCAGCTTCAGGAATGCTTCAACTTGCCCCTGCAACATGCCAAAAGTAGGAAGCTAAAGATGTGTAGACAGAGAGAGGCAGAGATGGAAACTTAGGAAGCAAGCCCACTGCAGAGAAGCCTTTAGCTTTGCTTAGAATGGGGTGGAACTCAGATACTCTCCAAAATCTAACGTTCACGTCAAACTTCTCAGGTAGGACTGTAGAGGGGCCGGCCTGGCCCAACCAAGCCTAAAACAAAGTCCAAAGTTTCCGGGCTCCGACAGGATTGCTTGTTTGGTGACTCCATGGCTTGTAGTTAATTTCAGTTTGGGTCGGGCCTGAGCTTAGCAGTAGAGGTCCTTACTCAGGCTCGGGCATGAGCCCATGGCTACTCATCACCACACTGAGGGGACATCCCACCCTACACCACAGACCTGCATTCCAGACAGGGAAATAGACACAGAGAGCATCACACCAACTTCAGGGACAGAAGCATCCACTCAAATCCATTCATCTAAATTCACAGGCAGCAGCAACATTTAGATTGAGGACAAAAAACTGAGAGTTATCAAGTTGTGAAGCTCACTGAGAAGGCAATGGCGAAGAGGTCGGATTTCAGACAGAAGCTGCTGGATGATATCCGGCTTCGGAAGGAGAGGATGGGCATTGCACAGTCGAGCCAGGCACCTGCTGATAGTAAGCATTGCAGAATTTCTGATCAATATTAGTTTGAGATAGCCAAAGAAACATAATGAGATTCTAGTGTTTATTGAATTTGTGCACATTGTTATGTTTATATTTTCATGCACATGTGTTGGATTTCACCAATTAATGAAGTATCAATAGTCAGAAAATAATCTAGCGATAAGATTAGCTTAAGATCAAGATATCAGTCAATTACTCACAAATAAGAGAATTATTAGACACCGTTTGGTGTGGGATTAGAATCAGTATTAGCTCATTTCAGATTTTTTTTTTAACAAAATTAATATTACTTATTTTACACCTTTATTAAATTAAATTATTATAAAAAATTAAATAATTTTTCGAACTTCAAATTATTATAGGGTTAATTTTGATAAAAAAAAGATTTGTTTATAAAAATAATTTACTAGTCTTGATATTAATTCTGATTCCGATTCCGAACTAAATATTGCAGCACCATAAAGTAAGATCAGAAAATTAGAAAGCATCTTACCCTATATTAAGTAGTTTTCCTTATTGAAACTGTATAAAACCTTTTTATATGTTATCCTCTGCAATAGCTAATTTAACATGCATGAAGCAAATATTATAAAGAATTAAATCTCAGATTTAATTAGTTCGTTTACAGAAGGACTTGATGGCATATCTTTTATATCTTTTTTGGAAAATATGCTGTTGTCATCCTTGTTTACCTCAAAATATCCAACTCAATATTCTTGTAATTTCCCTTTAGAAATTTATGGAAACTCTGGAAGGTCTTTTCAAGGATCAGGAGAAGCAACCATAAACAAGTTTGTAAGTTCTTTTTTTCCAGATTAGAAATTTATCTGAAATCATGAACAATCTCTTCTATAGTTTTGTTTTACTGACTGATCCTGCAGAGTAGTAGCAACACGCTCAACACAGAAGTCACAAAGATGTGGCTTGGTACCAGACAGTACAAAGCTTCTGCTCATGAAGGAACTTCACAGGACATTGTCCAATTTGGAGCGAGACGAGTAGAACAGAATATTGATGTCTCAATGGCCCTTGCTCTGGCACTCAGCAACACTGGAAAGCTTCAAAACATTGAACTTATCATGCAGTATGCATCACCCAACCTGGGGGTAATGAATGGCCGAGCAGTGTCGGAGAGAACAAGGTTCCAAGCAGATGGTATTCCCTTCCTCTCCAATTTACAACTTGGAGAAGTATCCAAAAGTGTCCAGAAATTAAATAAGATTCTTGATAATTCTTCTAGCGGGCTTCCCCTTGGCAGGGATGCTATAGACATTGGAAGGCAGCTCTTGAGAGGGGCAATGGATTTGGAAGATTCTTTGAGAATGCTTGTGGCTATCCAAGAAGCTTCAGATCATATGGTTGGTTCAAATGAGAGGCAGGTCAGATTACTGAAGGGAAAGGAAGAAGATACCTTAATCACTAATAAAATGGCTGACAAGAGGCAAATGAACAGACCTAGGTTCTCTTTTGATTGGTCAGCAAAGTCAAAACACTGGCGTGAGCTTGGCATGGAAGAAGAGGATAATGCTGTTCTTGAACAAATGATTTCAAGGTCAAACTCTGGTAAGAATACACCAAATGCTTCCTTGCAACTCATAAAACACAGGCGATCCCTGAGTTCTGGTCCAGGTACCAAAGCTGAAATCCAAGTCTCAAACACAATGAAAAAGTCTCAGAGTCAGGAGATTTTTCCAAATTTGAATGGCAACTCATCCTCAAGTAGCAATAAACTGGGGTCTAAAGTTGGTCCAACAGTTGAGAAGGTTAGAATACCAAATGTTGTTGCAAGACTAATGGGCCTCGAAGAATTTCCTATGCCCAAGAAAGAGGCAGAGATGCAAAAGATCAAGACACAGGCAAATGACAATAAGGACAACAAGATGCCAAAAGTATACATGAGAGAGTTGGACAAGGGAAAGCTCATGACATTAGGTGCAGAAGTCAATAAGCAAGAGGTTTACAAGGCCACAAACTCAGACAAGTTTGTAAATAAAAAAATCAATGAGAATAAGATTTTGTTGAGAGGAATGACGGAAACTAAGGCAGCAAAAGCATCTGACGTAGGGCCCAAAAACGGAAGGACAGGTACAAAAGATCAAAATAACATGGAAAATAAGCCACCAGCATCAAATCATTTGCTAAATTTGCATTTGCATTCCAAACTCAACAATCAATTGGATATGAACAGCATGAACCCCAGAAAAGAAACCGAAGCAGTGCAAAAGAAAAAAGAAAAGGAAAAGGAGAAGACAGAATTGAATGAACAGAAGTTTGTAGAAAAATCTGAAAGGAGAGTCCATGAAGTTGAGCATGATCTGCCAAGAGACTTGGCACTACCATACAGCCACAAAGAATCAGCTCAAAGAAAGAAGAATTCAATTGCAACAGATCAAAGGAATGCACAACAAGGGTGGCTAGTTTCTAGCAAGCAAACAAATATCATGCAACACAATGCATCAAGGCAGCAAAATGAATATAGAAAAGAAACACAGCAAAGTAATCAAAACAACAAGCTAGAATGGGCCATAGAGAATCCAGGGAACCTGAAGCCAAAGAATATGGAGGAAAACTCTGATGAAGCGAGCACAAAACTATCTGACAGCTTAACATTTGGAGCAGGCAATAGAAGTTTAATGAAGGAAGCTAGCAAAGAACAAAGAAAAGAGCACCAGAAAAATATTCAGCAAGAAAGAGATAGAGTAAAAGCTAGAACCCCTGATTACCACAAAGAGGAAAGAAAATTTGAAAAAGGGAAGTTAAAGGATAGAAGGCCTTTGAAGACAGATACAAGAAAAAATCACGAGAAGACAAAATCTCCCATCCAGACAGCAGAGTTAAGGAAATCTGTTCATATTCCATCAGCACAAAGGGAGGATGGTGCACAGCTGGTGGCAAATAGAAATGAAAATACCATAGCATTGAACGAAGATACTACCCGAAGTAAAATCCTAGAGGCAAAAGTCCAGAAAATAAAGCAGCAGTCCTCAGTTTCACAAGAGCCAGAGCTGAGACTTAAAGAAACAAACAAGAAAGCTGTAGGAGAAAAGTTTATAGTTCAAGCAAGGAACCGGGAGAATCTATTGAAGCAGAAAGCTGCAAGCCTTTCTCTTTCAGCCAGTCCACTAATAGATGACAGCAGGAAATCAAGGGCAACCAACAATGGAGCAGTTGCAGAGCCATCTGTAAGTCTTACTTTGGTGTTCCATCTTTGTATCTTCATTTACTAACAAAGAAAACTATGACAGAATTCTAGGTAGTTTATAAATTGTTCCTAGAACTAAATGATATGTAGATATGAACATGGGATGGAATCAGAATTAGCAATATACATCTTAGGAAGATCAAAAATTTTATGAATCATTGATTGCACATCAAGCCCTGAGCCGGGAATAAGAATGTTGTTTTCTCTTCCCTTTTAGTTTCATAAAATTAGTTGGTTAAATGATGCCATAGAAAACTGTCATCTTTTACAACTGAATCCCTTTCTAAGATTTGTGGAATGGGGGAATGCAAATTGTGTTATATATACATCAAATAAGCCTTTTTTCCCATTTTCATGTGGTTTTTAATCTACAATAGAAGGAGGAATAGATAACATGAACAATTTAAAGATTTAACTTTCAGTGCGTAGTATAACCTGTATATAAATTAATGGCTCTAGTAAAGAGCAGTGCTGTTGTAGGGGAAACAAATGATTGACACTAAATGTAAGTTCTGTTGCAAGAGAACTCTTCAACCATCGCTTTGCCATCATTTAAAGATTTTTTGCATATGCTCAGACAAAAGCTTATATCCATTAACTAATACCAGTTACCTATGCAGAGTGGCCTAAGCCTCAGCAATAGTATTCAGCAATTTCCAGATATCTCTGACCAGGAACAATTTCCTATCTCTGACAAGGAAGACATTGGAGTACCATCATTCAATCCAATGGCAAATGATTTCCATGGTAAATTCTTGCTTGCATCATGATGCCCATATAATTTATGCAAAATACCAGTAAAAGCTAGAACTAGAAGCATCATAATGTTCAGTGTGATAATTTTTGGCAGTTGGCACCAGTAAGATATTTTTTGGCATAAGATTATTCTATAGGAATCGGAAGATGTGATGTGTAAAGAGATTTGATAAGAACATGGCTGTTTGCAGGTTTGGATAGTAAGACACTGCATAGCGACTTTGAGCATATGAAATGGAAGGAGAAAGAATTATCTGAAAAAATTGGGGCACAGGCAGTTACAGAGAACATAGACACCTTCAAGAAAACATTGATTAGTACCCAGCATTTCCTGAATGCAGCACAAGCACTTTTTAAAGTTGAGATTCCAGCAAGCATTCTCCAAGCAAGCAAAAATACATTCCCAGGTGAAAACAGCAAGCTCACTCTAGACTGTGTCTATGAATTGATGAGACAGAAGAACAGGAGAGAAGGGATTATTTTTGCCATGGGTCTATCCTTTGCACCTGTAAAAGAGAGATGCATGGATGACCTTATCCAAGAGCTGAATGATGATATCAAAAGTTTAAAGTTATCCCTCAACAAAGACCATGATTGCTATGATACTGCAGAATTCCTCCATAAGATGCTTGAGAGAGACATTCAGAACTATAATCCGGACATCAACAGCTCGTGGGATTTTGGTTGGACAAGAAAGCTACTTGCAGAGGCAGAAAAAGAAGAAGTCGTAAGAGATGTGGAGAAGCATGTTCTGAATGGACTCATCAACGAATTAACGCTTGATTTCATGAATATAGGCATCACAATTTTGTAGGTCTGTGACAGATCTCTAAAGTTGTATCAACCTCAAATTTTACATTTTGTCACCAAATCAAACATAAACTGGAAGAGTAGGAAGGTGTCGTAATTGCGAATGAAAAAATGTTTGTTCAACCAAAGCCAGAAGCACAACTCCTATTATGCATTTGTTAACTGGAAAACGATAAATTTTCAGTTTGGAATTTTTCCATGTTGAAGAGTCAGCTCTCTGTCTTATTAGTACCATTCCAAATTCATATACAAGTTGTACTGACTATTTCTATAAACAAAAAAATTTAAGAGTCAAATTCAGAAGTGCAAAGAATCATTCGCGATGAAAAACTGAAACTTTTATGTCAATATAAGGCGAAAAAACTCAAAAATACCTTCAAGCCCTCGAGGCATGAAATCTTGCACCAATGAGGTACAATCTCTGACAAATCCTAACATTGAGCTTATTGACGAACCTGTAGATCTCCTCCTTCTCCCTACTGGATCTCTCGTCTCTTTCCATATCCGATAATGAGCCGCAGCGGCGGTGATCGTCTGAGCTTCGAACGCTCTCTCTCTCTCTCTCCATCCATCGATCTCTCGTCGAAGCCGTGGGACGCGCCGTTGTTTTGGGTTTTCGCTGCTTGCTTGGTTCAAGAAAATTTATTCAAAACCAAAACCTAAACCAACCCTTATGGTGGTCGCACTACTGTGATGGTATCACTCGCTCAGCGAGAACAAGGATCAGAACCGGACGAATTCGAGTCAAACCGAATCCCCCGTGGTCCGGCGGCTTCCGGATCAGTGTCAGCACGCAGCACTCCAAGCTGTTTCCTAATAATAACCCAAGTGCCGGGCCCCAGATACCTCCTTCCGCCAATCACCACACACCACGTTTCCCCCATGGACCCCACTTCAACACCCTCCGATGAGAAAATCTCCTGAGAAAAATCCAAGCCGTCCGTCAAGAAAAACTCCAATCACGAAGATATTTAACGGCTGGAGATTTAGTCCTGTACGATTTCGTGTGTGACGTGTTGTACGATTCATTCGCATCGTTTCGTCTCCAGCTGTCTTCACTTCTTCAACACCCACCAGCCTCTCTTCGAAGCCATCTGCCGCCGATTCACCTCCCGTTTCCAATCCCCTTCTCTCTCCTTCTCCGGCGAAAACCCTAACCTTAGCCCCAGATCCTCCCCCGTGCTTTGATGGTAACTGAGGTGTGGAAGTGGACAGTCAGTGCTCGGATCGAGCTACGGAGGGGGGCTGTGATGGTGCGAGGAATCTGAGATTTTGGGGTTCTGGAGCTAGGGTTAGGGATCCCTGGATGTCTGTGGCTGAGCTGAAGGAGCGGCATGTGGCCGCCACGGAGACTGTGAATGCCCTGCAGGAGCGGCTCAAGCAACGGCGGCAGCTCCTTCTGGACACCGATGGTTGGGGTTCTCTTGCAAAGTTGTTTATTTTCTTAGTTTGTGATGCTATATTCGCAGCATTTTGTGAAAATTATTGATTTTTTTTTTTTGGGTTAGTTGCGGAATATGCGCGAAGCCATGGGAGGACTCCAATAAGCTTTGGGTCCACGGATCTGGTTTGCTGTAGGACCCTTCAGGGACATACAGGAAAGGTCTGCCTCCTTTTTGTTGATCTGTTGACTATTTTTGCCATTATTTGGTCTTTCCCCCATGTTTTCGATTGTTGTCTTGTTTACTAATTCGATTTTGGTTTTTGACACCTTGAACTCTTAATTTTAGAAAATTTTGGAACTATATTTTGCGCATGACAGTACTATCATTGGTATGATGCTACAAGTATCGTGTTTTATTGCATTGTCCATCATGCCTGGTTGCCATCCATGTGATATCACCTGCCTGTGAATCAACTCTAGGCTCTAAAATTATTATAGGCATAAATGTTCATTGCACATAATTCTTTCTTTTGAGCATGCTTTAGATCCTTCGAAGGATTAAATTGCTATTTTGCCTCAGGCAGATTTGAATTACAGACTGCAATACTTATGCATCATTGGAATTCTTATATGATTGCATTACATTCAGTCTAATTTGGACCAACTCCTAATTTTCAAGACTCAAGGCAGTTGATTTCTTTTTTCCTTTTTTACTCAAACTTGTCTCGTAGACGCATTCCTGATGCTTTATTTACTTAGGATTTGTCCTTTATTCTTTGTCTGATTATCTTTAGGTGTATTCACTGGATTGGACTCCTGAAAGGAATAGAATTGTAAGTGCTTCACAAGATGGGAGGCTAATTGTGTGGAATTCTTTAACTAGTCAGAAAACACATGCTATAAAGCTTCATTGTGCTTGGGTAATGACATGTGCCTTCTCTCCTAATGGTCAATCTGTAGCATGTGGTGGTCTCGACAGTGCATGCTCTATTTTCAATCTTAATTCTCAAGGTGATAGAGATGGGAATATACCTATGTCAAGAGTGCTTACTGGGCATAAAGGATATGTATCAGCATGCCAGTATGTCCCAGATCAGGACACCCGTCTGATAACTAGCTCAGGTGATCAGACATGTGTTCTATGGGATGTTACAACAGGTCAGAGGATCTCAGTCTTTGGGGGTGAATTTCCATCAGGACACACAGCTGTTGTATTGAGGTACTTTATTGCTAGATTTAGTCTCATTCCTTAACTTGGATATCATTTGAGTTAGTTGGTTGGCACCAATTGTGTTGACAAACATGTAACTATAAATTTTTCCCATAATGAGCATGGTCTTAAGTTGGTGCTTGGGATGCTTCAGTCACCAAGAAGTATCATGTGATTATTCTCGAGTTGTGACCCTTATGTCTGCTAAAGCTGCAAGGGAACCTGTATGGTTCAACCTTGAAAAAGTTAGTTGCATTTGTTTGAATTTGTTTTATGATTTCCTGTAGTTATGTTTGAATTTGGCTATTAGCAATTTGCTGTCCATGCTGCACTTTAGCTGATAATAGTATAACATATGTCCTTGTCAAACTTCACGTTTCTACCGATATCTTATTTGAGATATGTACCAGAGACCCTAGGATGGTCATTTGTGAAATAGTTGATCATGCCATCAAAAGATGGATGGAAGGTAAGTGTGCATGTTCTTTCTTAAAACACTTCTTGGATTATAAAGTTCAACTTTTGGATAGAAGGAGTACTAAAATGGTGTCTACATGTCCAGTAACTTGGGAGTTTAAAATTTTGCCCATTCTTAGGCCCAAGGTTAGCTAGTTATCTGGTAATTTTCTTTGGATTCGCTTCAGATTGTTTTTTTTTTTCTTTTTATATACTGACTCCTATTTCCATGTAATGAGACCCTCTATATATTGTCTGGAGGAAAAAATCATTTCATGCCTGTGATGTGTCACCCTTATAAATTCATCCATCTTGTGTTCTTTGCAGTGTTTCAATAAACTCTTCCAATACAAATATTTTTGTCTCCGGTTCATGTGATGCAACTGCTCGTTTATGGGATACCAGAATTGCTAGTCGGGCTGTTCGAACATATCATGGTCATAAGGGTGATGTTAATGCAGTTAAGTTTTTCCCAGATGGGCAAAGATTTGGGACAGGGTCTGATGATGGTACATGTAGGTTATTTGACATGAGGACAGGGCATCAACTTCAAGTATATAATAAGGAGCATGATGCTTCCAGTGATAATGGGGTCCCTACTGTCACATCTATTGCTTTCTCCAACTCGGGTCGACTTATGTTTGCTGGATACTCAAATGGAGACTGTTATGTGTGGGACACATTGGTGGCAGAGGTATGGTCTTGATCATCCTATTTCAATAAGCTTTCATGCAAGTTCAAGTGGGAAAAGAATAATGTGGTATGAGAACCTTTTACATTGAGCCATTAGCAAAGGATGCATGTCTCCTTCAATTTGGACAACTATAATTAGAATGGAAGATAAGTTCAAACTTTTCTGTTGTTCATAAAATGATCTTCTTTTTTCATAAATGAGGATTGTATGGAGATTATGTTCATTTTCTTTCCTTTATTTGTTCATTTTTTGAGGATGACTGCCTACAAAACCTCCCAACACTGCATAACCCACTATTTTCACTCAGCTCTTCTCTATGTTGTCACTGTCCTGAACATATATCAATACAAGGATGAAACCCACATTAGCCCTAAATGATCAGCCCAGGATCGGGGCTAATGCCTGAGTTGGCTGAAGACCTCAGTGTAGATATCAAGTTTCCAGACTGGATAGGATTTTCAGGCATTAAATATGTGATGCATTTAGAGACAACTCCATACCATGTAGCTATTTTTAAATGCCACTAATATAAAATGTAATGATAAATTGGTTAGTCATATCCCAACTCAAAAAGATACTTGATATGCATATTTTTATGCAGTCTTATAAGCTTATTTCTGGTCTAGCTCCAAATGTTTTTTGAATAGATAAAAAATGATAGTACAAAACTTTGAAAGCATTAAACACAATTCAGCATTTGGCGGAGTGTAGATATACATATCTTCTCATTTGCATTGTATTTGCCATTCAGGTTGTTCTGAACTTGGGATCTCTTCAGAATTCTCATGAGGGTCGAATAAGTTGCCTTGGTTTATCAGCTGATGGCAGCGCCTTGTGCACAGGAAGTTGGGACAGGAACCTAAAGGTAACCCATGCAACCATCGATGAATTTGATTAAGTGTTATTTGTAAATTTTAAATAGCGACGGAAATTCACTCGTAACTAATTTTAGCCGTTTTGGCAGTCAGGCACTATTTTATTTATTAAGTGTATTTCAATTTGGGCACAATTTTTTTTTATTTCCATGTTTGTTACCCTAATTAGAGGATGTGAGGTAGTTTAGAAACTTTAGACCAATCACCTTGATAAATTTCAATTAACTATAAATTGTCTCTTCTTTGGCAGATTTGGGCTTTTGGGGGACACAGAAGAGTGATCTGAGATTTCCTTCTCCACCTTGGTGCTTGTTTAATACTCAAGAGGCTTGTCTCTTGTTGCACAAGATGCCATCTCCCTTGCATATACATTTACTTGTGCATGTACAATAAATAAAACCCATTGTATCCTTGTGTAAAATTCTTCTGGGTGAGTAGCTGGTTCTGCAACTGAGCCCTTGGGATGTTGTAACTCAAATTTTCGCTGGTTGTCTATTATTAGCATTAGGATATTTATTCGCTTTTTTATTGTGTCAATTATTTGTGAGCCAGTGTGCTATTACTAGCTGGGTTCTGCTGCAGCTCGGGGTGAATCTGTTGCAATGGTGTGTGGGATTTCAGGTTGTGTATGAAAGTACGGTTATTCAATTGGATTGCCACAACTTTCGTGAGCTCATGTGTAAGAGTACAATAATCAAACAGCAGGATAGTTGGGATTTAACACAGTCGCCTGTGTAATGATCTGGACACCCGTTCTTTGTTTGGAGGGCAAGCGTCCTGCCAAGTGTAGATTGAGGCTGAATTGTAGGAGCCCGTTTGGTTTGAAATAATATACTAGGATCAGATTAAATTTTAATTCAATTAGTTTTAAAAATAATTGGATTATATTTTTTTTTTGAAATTTGTTTGTTACTCGGATTAATAAAAGATTCATAATTGTTTTCTAAAATTACCTTTATTTTATTTCAAAATAAAAAAATATAGGTTAAAAATAAAATTATATTTTTAATATTTTTTAAAATCTAATTAAATTAAATATATATTTAGTTAATAGTCGAATTAGAGGTGTAAATCATTCCATTCCCTAATTCGAAATCAAAAAGAGCCAAATCCGTTGAGGCAGACCGTAACGGCGCATGGGGCCCGCCACGAGATTATGTGCCGGGGAATCTCACGTCACGTGTCGTATTTAGTGAAACGTGGCGAGTTATGATGCATCTAGCCTTCGTGGAAAGCCTTTGCTTGCGGGAAACGATACACAAATCCGGTAGACGGCGAGAATTATTGGCGGCTTATCCGCTCGCTACCATGAATGCTTGAACAGAATAACACAATAAATATAACAATTTAGAAAATTAAACATCATATTATGTGGTGCAATTTTTATTTCTCTAAAATTAGAAAAATTCAACACAGGTGAACGACGACGCTGCCTCCTTTCGCGCACTTACAAACCGGGCAGGCTCCGACCAGCGGCGCGCACGCCGAGCACGCGCACAGGTGCCGGCACGGCATCAGCAGCACCACGGCCTCCCTCTCGCCACAGTTCCGGCACACCCTCCTCTCCACCTCCTCGCTCTCCCCGCATCCCTCCTCCACCGCCTGGGCTGCAAACACCTGCTCCAGATTGCTCCGAAGCACGACGATAGCAGCCTCGTTGCTCCATGCTACCTCGCGCCACGCCTGGTTCTCAACACAGAGGCCGCGCACTCGCTCTTCCAGCGCAAAGTTCAGCTTCCTGATCCGCTCGATCTCTTCGTCCTTCGCCTGCATTTGCCGCGAAATACTCTCCTCCGCTGCAGCCAGAATCTGCCCCGCAAGCCTCAGCCCTCGCTCTGCCATCTCCGCCTTCACATTCCTCGCCTGTTTGCAAGCCATTTCATCAAACATTTTTTGTCTGCAGGAAAAATCTCAATCGGATTCACTAACCATATCGATTTACTTACATGGATGGCGATAAGACGGTCGATCTCAGCCTGCTGTTGCTGCATCTGCATGCAAATCTCACCGGGGTCGTGGTTCTCCATCGGCTGATGATCTTGGCTGGAAAGAGTTTGCGTTAATGACAGAATGGCTGGAAGGTGTTTGGGGCAATGACGGAGAATATGAAGAGGGAGTTTTGGTACCAGTTTCCAGGCGAAGTTGGTGCGCCTCAACTGCCATCATCCGAGTCGTGCTTTGCATCCCAATTTATTACTACTAGGATAATTTCATGTAAGCCCCTCAAACGTTTGGTAATTCTAGGTGACTAATAAAACTGGTACGAGGTTATAAGGGACGAACACGTGCAGGCGAATCAAGATCATTGGCAGTTTGGCCATCCGACAAATACGGCCGAGGCCCAAGCCCAGACTTCATGGGTCTGGCCAGTGGATTTGGATCGGGATCATCACGAAAAAAGAGAACTATGTCAGAAACTGGCATGCGAGTATGTATCCAACTCAACTTCACAGTGCCAACTTCGTAAGCGCAAAGTATCGCCAACCCTGCTGGAGTTCCGAAGAAGCTTGTTTAAATGCTTAAGCCCCGTTTGATTTCGGATGAAATCAGAATAAGCTCATTTTTAAAATTATTCTTTTTATATAAAATTAATATTATTTATTTTATTTTGTTATTAAGTTAAATTATTATAAAAAATTAAATAGTTTTTCGAACTTTAAATTATTGAAGCGTAAATTTTAATAAAAAAAATATTAATTTATGAAAATAGTTCACTAGTCTTGATTCTAATTCTGATTCTGATCCCGAATCAAACGATGTCTTATAATATAGAGAACGTAGTAAACCAAAGGATGTTATAATAGAAAAAATTTCTATCTCCATTTTTATAGAGTGGTCATTTTTTTTTTTTTTGTCCATAAACTTTCTAATAACTTTAAGTTTGTTGTTTGTTTTTATTTGTTTTATGAAAAAAATACTTTCAAAACCGTATTGTTTCGGAAAAATCTTATTTCCCTTTGCTCCTATTCTGCTTTTGTTTACACCCTTTGTTGATTTTAATGCCTGCCATTGTCTCTCCGCTTCCTCTTGGTTATTAGCTGCTTCTACTTGTTCATCTCCCTCCTCTGCTTGTGTCATTATTTTTTGTTTTGTTGTTCTCTTGCAAGTTGAACTTTCTTTTTTTTTTTTTTAGGGAGTTTGACTCATGCAAACGTTGAAATTGTTGGCTTTAAGTCTGATTTTAGTTCATAGGTGATATACGCTCTGTTTAATAACGGATTAAAATCTAGATCAAAATTAAAATCAATAAACTATTTTTATAAACTAATTTTTTTTTAAAAAAATTAACTTTATAATAATTTAAAATTTAAACAATTAATTAATTTTTTTATAATAATTTAATTTATTAGTTGCGTAAAATAATTAATATTAAATTTTTAAAAATTTTAAATTATCTAAGCCGTAATTTAAAATGATTAAGATACGACACGGCACGTTGATCGGCCTGAGCCATGACCCGTAATTTTTTTTTAAAAAATCAAAAAAATTATCTAAAAAAAATATATATTATATAGAGAGATATATATATATTATATAGATATATATATATATATATAACAACAATAATATTTTTTTTATAAAAAATTTGGGCTAAAAAATGATACGCTCCACAGGCCTGTGAATTATGGATCCTGCGTGACGTTTAAAAAATCTCATGAACCGTATTTAATATGGTCCAAAATAATTTTGACGATCCGATGAAACGGTCCTGCGAGCCCGTCTGACACACTAGCAAAAGCAGAACAACAAATCCGTGGCTTGACAAAGTTTCCTCTATCCCGTAGGAGGGACATCAGATGAAACGCCCATAAACCTAGACCTTATCGCCCCAAACAAACACACGCATCAGTCCAAGGAAGGACTCCGCGCTAGTCTAAGGCCATGGAATCAGCCGCCGCTGCGTCCCGTTTCCTCCTCGTCTCACGCCTTCTTCCTGTCTCCGGCGTGCCCAAGAGCTCCATCGCCGCCTATTCCTTCTCTTTCTCCCCCTCGTCCCTCAGGAGCTTCAGCTCCCGCTTTCTCACTCTCAGGCCCACAAGAATCTCCCCTCCTCTCTATGGTTCCTCCGATCTCCAGGTTTCCAAGCCCCAGCGCGATCTCGGCCTCCTCCTCGAAGTCGAAGGGTGAGTTGGTTTTGCCTGCAATTTGTTTGTTAATTTGGCGCTGAAAGGTATTGTTCCATTGCTGGTTGATGCGTTGGGTTTTTCGTGCGTGAATTTGGAATTTGAACCCGTTATTTTGGAGGAAATGTTTCATGTGGCATAACAATATCAATTTTTGTAGTTACTGAGCTGGCTTTATGCCGATTGTCATTGTATGGTTGCTTACGTTTGAATTTTGGTTGGATTATGGATTCAATCCCATCTCCCTTGATGAGTATGGTGACTATGGGTGTTTCTCCTTTTGGACAAGGAGCAATTGTTGAGTACTCTTTAAGGAATTATGACGCAAAATTACTGAAAGAATTTTTTTTTCCCTATATTGCATCACACAGGTCTAATAATTTTCCCTTTCTCCAGGGTTGTTGCGGATGTTTATCGTTTTGGAAATCGTCAAGCTTTCAATGTAGGTGCGCAGCATGCGCTATATACATTTGATTTCATTCCATTTTCCAAGTCTTAGTGAGATTAAATATGTTAGTATGATTTATGTTATGTTACTAAGTAATAGTAAAAATGTAGATATGTAATATATCATCTGATGTTGTTTCTTTTTCATTTGATGCTATTAGCATTTCAGAAACTTGGACTGGATTGCGCAAATTGGACAGAACCAGTATATGTAGATCTTAGAAGGTATGTTGAATTTTTATTTTGCAATTTTGTGCTACTTTACAACTCAGAGAGGCCCACTTAACTTCATCAGAATATATATTAGTTCCGTTTCAGTTTTATTGTTATGAATGATCGAATTATAATTATCTCCTGCCTGTGTTCTTACGTTTTTTCTGTTGTTTCTGTCAAGGGTCTTCCTTTTTAGGGTTGTAGCTTTCTAAGGTCAGCCGTGGACCAGGCTGGCCTGGCCCCTAGTTTCACATTCCATCTTAGCTTTTAGGGCTGTGAGGTCAGCCAAGACCTATTATTACTTTCAAAGGCCATACACAATGCCTTAAAACTATGTGTAAATAAGTCAGCATAGTTTGGGCCCTAGTTTGGCTCTAAATGCTGCATGTCCAGCTGTGCAGTCATGAATCTGGTATTTCTATTTATGGCCTTGTTCTTTTATGCTTTGTAATGTTGTTTTCCCAAGACAAATTACTTTTTGTAGGAAAGCTAGTGGTGATGAAGAAAGAATGCTGGCACTATTTTTTAATCAGGTATGCATATTTGACATCCTAGCATCAAGTGTTATTTGAGTACCCCAAGTAAAAAGAAGTTTCCTAAATGTTTGGTCTTGTGGGTGACATGGCTGGATATTGTGATATGCCTTCCACCTCAAGTCACTAAACCAAAGGTTACTCTTTCTTGTTCCTTTCTTGCTTCCTACTTTTCTAATCTTGCAACCCAAGGTTGGATGAGTTATAATTGAAGATACTAGTGCCAGAGTATCATCTACATGTTCTTTCAATTGGCAACTTCCGACAATCTTCTTCTGTGCCTATTCTTTAAACACTGATGTATTCTGCACAGTGATGAGCTATACATCTAATTTTTTGTCTCCCATGATTTTCTTTGTCTATTTTGCTGTTTTGTGACCATCAGGGCTATGCCTGACCCTTGGCCTCTGTGGTAGAAAGAATGAACTGCATATGATCTGTTTAATGTAAAGATTTTCTGTTACCTGATCGCCATGCATCTCTTTAGAAGGGGATCATAACTTTCTAATTCAAGAAACTGACAACTTTTTATTCCGCTTGCTGGATATTTACTTAAGTTTTTGTTTGGAATATTAGTCACGTGGAAGCTGATATCCCATGTGGTCATGAACTCATGGCTAATTCATTGATCATGCTATCAATGTCCATTGATTAATATGAGCGGTATTTATTCACTGTTGACTTGGGGCTCTGCTAATATGCATGGGTGGTCTGGTAATCCTTCACTGGATTATTCTTTGCTATGATGATTCTTCACAGTATGTTTTCTCTATGTGAGAGCTGTTAACTATGGTCTGCTCCAATGCAATTTTGTACTAAGTCACCAATAATGTAATAATCACTGTTTGTCTTCTAATGAAATGTGGTTTTCATTCAATAGGGCAACTGTTCTGTTTTGTGAGCATAATGTTTCTGCTGGTTTCCTCACCTTAGTTACTAGATTCAATTTTTCTTATCTAGATGCCTTTAGATAATGTATTTGACAGTTTCCTGTGACTCCGGCTTGTGTATAGCAACAGAAAGAGAAAATTCTGATATGACCATGCTCATATGATGATCAGATTGTTATAAACAAAGAATTTGTGGTTGAAGCTTGTGCTAGCAAAGAGGAAATGATTTTCTTACTTACCTTACATATATTTGTGCAGATTGGTTGGCCAACTTCATTGCCCACAAATGAGAAAGAACCATTCATGAGAAGTGTTTTGCGGGAAAAGGTAATTTTTGTTCTACTGCTATGCTCCATCTCATCTGTTAGTTTCTAGAGTTGAGTTGATTTAGAACTAAGATGACATCATCTGTCTGGAGAGCCACACACAGGATTTTCGAATGAGATTTGCTATGTTGGCATATGTTACTGTCGCCTTGTAATTGACTCTCCAACTTTCAATATGTGGTTTTGGGCATAAATATTTGGTTTCTTGAAGATTTCTTGAGTTGGTGAGATGCCCCCAGATAGAACAAATTCAGGATACAATAAATAAAAAGTGTACATGGGTGAAGCCAAGCTCAGATGCATCAGCTGCGTCTGGCCTGAACATAAACACCAGGATCTGGCTCAGTCTTATTCTCCAATTGATTTGACCGGAACTAGGCCTAATATAGAAAGGAAAGGTTACATTGATGACAATGCAGAACTACTGGTCTCTACAGTATACATCATTCTGTAACAGCTTTCCCATATGCATATTTTATTGATTCTGTTTGGTATTTGGATCAAAGTTGTACACACCGGATGCTGGGTGCCTACTACACTTGATCTAATTTACCTTTAAGTAGCTGGTGTGGGCAAGGAAATTTTCAAGCTCTTTTATTGTGCTATGTTATGATGCTAATATATAATTCATCAACTATTCAGTTTCTTGTTTTTATGTTGGGATTCTTACGTTATGCTCATGCTGATTGAGCTCTACTACACCAAAATGATGGAACAAAATATAAATTTTTGTCAGCGGAAAGCTTTGGAGGAGTTTGCTGCATCAACTAGTTTACCATTGCGACCTGGAGTTGATAAGTGAGTCCTTGTAATCTTCATCAAACTAATTTCTGCAGAAGTATGATTTTCTGTGATGCATGTCATGTTTGAATGTATTGTGGAGATCTAATCTTTTCGGTCTCTTTCATTTGAAAAATGCCACTAGTGGGTACCATGTTGTTCAGCCTAATATCTTGTTCCCAGGCACGTGTTTGACAACAATCATATGTTTAACTTTTCTCTGAGGAACATTTATGGTATATTCATGATCTCTTTTAAAAGTTACCTCTTCTTGATTTTCTAGTCGAAGGAGATTGTGCAAATATATTCTCCTGAAATTTCTGAATATTTTCAGGTTGGTACTTATATAATTTAGGAGTGCAACAAGAGTGTTGTGGTGAAATTGTTTAATGTTGTTATCTATGTTTCAAATTTGACAATGTACAAGCACATGTATAGAATATAAAATACACTAACAGGCATGATTCACAAGTGGTCGCAATGTTGTTTCCTCTTTAACATGCTATCTCCCATTCAGGAGGAATCATTCATACAGTAGATTTACCATCCGAAGGGAAGATATTATATTTGCCATAATAAATATGTTTGTAAAAAAACAGAGAATGACTTGTATGATGAGATATGAGTATGACTGCTTAGTTGTTTGCTTTTGCACATTGAGTCAAAATTAGGAGAATCAACCAGTAGTTGTTCATGAACTTATGTCTTTTGTGTGTCTTCTGTTTAACAATTCCTTTTAACACTTTTGGTGTGGTCTTGCAACTCAATTGTGTTCAACTTGGTTTCATGTTTAATGAATTGTTAGAAAGTTGACTATGGTAAAATTTTTTTATTTTGAGCTTTCTATTGGCATTGTTTCTTATATTATTGCTGTGAAGGTCAGAATCTCATCTTGTCCTTTTGCATGGCTTTGTTTTATTGTAGGAGGAGAAGAAAGGGGCATATAAAGAATTTTAAAATGATGGAATGTGTTCTCAAATCTTCTTCAGAACCTTTTTATTCCTATACCAGTTTAACGCTTAAAAAATCACCTGCAAATACTAGAAGATGCTATTTGCAGAACTTCCTATATAAACTGGAGCAAAATCAAATTGGTCCTTTTGATTTGGTTGATTTCAGGCTTGTATTTGCCGTAGAGGCTACTCCTGACTTTTGGTGGCTTACAGGCCATTGGAAAAACATAAATAGTTGATGAACTTATACTGTGAAACATGTTAACCAGTAAAATCAACTGGTTGCTTGATGTAAGAGTTAAATCTTGGCATGTTAGATGATGAAATCAGGCTGCAATATATTTTTGTTGTTTAATTATCAAAATATTGGCAAAAAAAGCACAATTCTTTTTATGTACATTTGGATGCCTTTAATCTCTATGTATCTGAACATCCATTCATCTAACAATATAGATATTTTATCTTGGCAGATTTATTGATGATGCACTGAATGAAGATATACCTGTGGTTTTGCTGATTGCATACAGTAAAAATGGAGACAAAATATCCAGGTTTAATGTCAATTCTTTTTTGTTTCAGAGTTGTTTGATAAACATTCCAACTACTTACTTTACAGCTGCTTAAAGTACATTCTTAAATGAGTTGGTTCATACAAAGGTCTAATTAAATTTGTTCGCTCTTAAGTATCAGGCTTTCAAATTGTGACAATATGTTAGTATGATACTATAATTTCTATTGGTTAGCCTTATGAACTATTCCTGAACTGTCTAAATTCCTAACTATCAGTTTTTTTACTTTCTATGAGAAGCCATCTCCATTCTCTTTTTTACTTAGATAGGTTTCCAATATGTTACTTGATGGAAAACCTTGATTTGCTGTCCGGTTTTTCTTATAGATGCAACTTGGTTCAAAGTTCAAACTCTCTCATGTCAACAGTTGTATCTAATGAGGGAGGACAAAATGGGTTTAGAGGGTTGGTAGTTGGTTCCCATTTTCCTAGCAATCAAAAGGAAGGTAAATACCTTGATTGATGGAATTAATAAATGTCAGTCTTTGGTATTGCCATGAGAACAAACTTTCATATTTGGGTGGTGTAGGTGTCATGGGCTTAAATCCAAGTCACAGCATGATTTACTTGAAAAACTGACTCAAATTTTTCGGCATTATGCGCACATCATGAGTTGCGTCATAACAGGAAGGCTTTCCAAAAAAACAAGTGATGGCTGCTCAAAATCATTAAACATTTCATGTTATCAGGTGTTCATGTTTATCTGATCATGCAGGATGAGAGTCAAATTGCATTATGGTGTCATCCTTTGCACTTGAAAAATTCAAGTCTCTCCTTGAATACATATTAATACTGAGCCTAATGTCTGTTATTTCCTCAATATTGCAGGTCCATCATTGAGAAACTTGGCCATGATAGAATGTCAAAAATAAAAATAGTAGGAAAGGAGGAAGTTGAAAGAAGTTTCTATGGACAGCTTGTCTTGGGAAAAGGTGTTTCCTCTAGTTTGGATGAGCAGCTTGCTAAGGAAGTCCGCAAAGCTGGTAATCTTTCTTCTAGACTTCGTGGCCTACCTTTCTGCAAATTGAATTTAGTCTGGAGTGTTCTGCTTATTCTTTATAATTCAACAACTCAACAAGTTATTCTTATTTTATAGTTTCCATAGAAAAGCAAAGGATTGCTGAGGAGGTTGCATCTTCTCTAAAAGTTCGAGTTGACATTGATACTGGCTCATCTGAAAGGTTTGTAATTCGCTTTCTTTTATCCTTAATGGCAGCTGAATACCTTCATTTATGTTCTTTTGTTCCTTGATAATAGTAGTCAGGTAAGGGTATCTCTTGATCCACAGATTTGTTTGGCACAATCTCTTCTGTTCAGGTTCACATGTTATATAGCTATCTCCCGGGCTTCCTCATTTGGTTTTAGAACACATTTGCTTTGAAGATGCATTCACTTTTCTGCTGCTTCTGATGCTACTTGAAAAGCAATTTAGCAGATTTTATATCTCGTAAAAGCTGTGAACATATATTTGTGAAATGAAACTAAGGATGTAATAGGGAAACGAATATTAGCCGGAGCAAGGGACATAGTGGGGCCAATAGATAGCTCATGCATAAATTCTTATAGATTGCCGCTTGCTCATTGTGACTAAAAGATATGAAGAAGCCTGAAGCCCTGCTGAAGTAAATTAAGCAAAAAATCTCAAGGGCCTGTTTTGATATGCCCGAATTCCATAGGTAGGGGTTTTATAGGTTTTTTTCCTCCATAGGGAAAAAAAATCCTTTGTAGGTGTTTGGTACCAATTTTTGACAACACCAAATTTCTATGGAATCATTAGCATTCCTTGACTTCATAGGAAAATTAAATTCAACATTTTTTTCATTTTTCCTATAAAATGAAGCTTGCATGCAAGCTTTTCCCCATTGTTATGATCTTATCATACTGACCATTGGATTTTTGTAGGAAATGGGATTGCATGCAACCCCAAATCCTATGGAAATGGATTTCTTTCCTATGTATCCAAACTTAGCCTTAAGTTTTGCTTGTTGCTGGCTGGAAAATTGTTGGGCTAGATGGAATGGGACATGATAAAACAGTTACTTGATGAGATCTAATAGCAGGAGTGACATATCTTGTTACATTTTGAACTGCTACAATACAGAACTACTAATTGAACTATTTTTCCTAGGGTTACTTTTTCTGCTTGTGGACTTCAATTCTTATATATGTTTAATAGCATAATTATTTGTTTCTTAAGAGCTGTAGTGCATGTCAAATGAAACAGGCAATTCATATATTGGCTTTCAGCTACAAGCTCCTCTAGATTGTATCATGTAAATATAACAGCTTTATCCTGTAGTTGTACTTACTGTTTAAAAGAGCAATTCCTTTCTGTTAATATGAGATGTAGAATAATTTATATAATACTTGAAAATTTATAGAATAATTTATATAATAGTTCATATTCAAATAATAATTGATTCTGCAGCTTTGAATGGATAATGGCTACATTGCGGGCTGGGGCTGAATATGTGGGCATGCCAGTGAACAATTGCATTCTGATTGCAGGCAGCCAATCAGGTGTTCTTGGAGCTGACCGCATAGGCATGCCTTGTGTGGTCTTAAGGAGCAGGTAAGAGTCTTTTCTTAGCACTTGTTAGGCATACATACTGTTATCCAACTCTTAAATTTTTAGGTTCAATACCAGAACTTGGTTTCCCGACATTACTAGTGCCTTTCTCATGCTTAAATGCACTATGATAATACAGAATATTAACATTCATCTGTTCATGTTTTTGTTAGTGTTATTGCTAGGGCTGAGTTTCGTTCAGCAAAGGCAGTCATGGATGGGTTTGGAGGTGCAGACTTGACGGTCTCTAAGCTACAAAGCAAGAAATGGTCCTAATTACACTGCAATCTTGACAAAATTCTATGGCATTACACATCACTTTGCCTGTGTATTTAGTCTCTGATGGAGCTGACGCAGTTTAGAAAAAGAAAATGTAAAAGAGAATGCTTGAAGGCAACAAGGACAAAGACGATTTGTACACTTTTCTGGGTCATCAAAACATGTACTTGCAATTGTATCCGTCATGTTTCTTTTCTGTAGATGATAAATGGAAGAACATATTAATTAGCATGGGCAGTATCCTGAAAAAGAACATTCTATTTTGTCAAAATTGTTAACAAAGCAGGGCTGAACAGTGTGGATTTATGGTTTAATTTCAACTAAATTATGATCTTTATACAATTTGTTGTCAAACTCAAAATTAATTTAAATTTAAATAAAGCATACAAGAGCACCAATCGACCTCCAAGTTGTGTACTAGGCAAATTTCGCGGTTTCTTCAAGCTGCATGCACGAATCACTAGGCATAAATCTACGGTGGACGCTACGTGCAATGTCAGCGTTGACCCGGTGCCAATTCGTTGAACAAAACCCGCGAGGGAGCGCCGTGGAAAGAGAGGCGGCGCTAAATGCTAATGGCTGATGTCTCGACGGGGCGGAGCTATCCCTCCTTGGCGTCCTCTGGATCCGGCCTCTGGCGGAGGCTGGCGAGTTCATCGAGGCCCCGCAGCCCTCCGACTAACCGGCCGCCCATACACCCGGACGTGGACCCGCCGCCGCTGCCTCGGCGCCGCTTCCAGCTCCTCGCCTTCGCTCTCATCGTCTTCTTCGCCTCCCTCCAGTTTCTTCCGGCCACCCACTTTCGCGACCCCGCCGACCCCCATCGCACCTGGGTCCCCCTCCATCCCAATCGGACGGCTACCTCGGTGAGAGCTTGCTTTTCATGGAGTTCTTAGGGCCTGTTTGGTTTGCAGGAACTCGGGAACTCGCGGAGTTGTGGAACTATTAGATATCGATTTTTTTTTTAAGGAATTAGAATGATATTTTGGTCTCAAACGTACGGTTTGCTTGTAGTTCAGATGCTTATGTTCACACAAATAATTCCATTTTGTCTGAGTTTCCTCGCAGAGAATTAGACAGCAGTTTTTGGTGGTTTGCTATCTAGTTAGTCCATGACGTCTTTTTTCTTTTTGCCTTTTAATCCTCTTGGTCTGTAGGTCTTTTCAATCTCTTCTAGCTTTGGTGTTTGGGATTCAATTATGATAATGGGAGTGATGTTGCTATTGTTGATATGTTAATCCTTAGATTCTGCACTTTTTCTTGATATTATCTGTGTTCACTGTGATCCATTTATTTTTATCCTCTTTCATATGTTCGGATTACTAATCATATATCCTAATATATCCTATTGAGCTTAGAGATCTGTTTCATCAATCTGATATATTTTTGTCACAGTCTATCTACTCAAGTTCTGCTCATGAGGATGGATCAAATATAAAGAATGACTCTGCAGATGAAACAATACATATCTTTTCCTGGATAAGTTGTTTGGATCTTCGACTGCTTGTAGTTCTTGCCAACTCAACTTTATCTAGCTCAAGGTTCTTTTAGATTTCTCTTAGTTCTTTATTTTTAAGTTAAAGACTTTCAAGCTTCAAATGTCTAGAAGGATATTCTTGGCTGCAGGGAAAATGTGAATTTTTAATCATTTTCAGTCTTTTTCTTTGATGATAGTAAATCTTCAAATTAAAAAATTTGGTAAGGTAATTTTTTTTTTAATTGCTACGTTATGTAGTGTCCAATTTATGATATTGAGTCTGAGCTTAACCAAGCACATCTTTTCAAAGGGAAACCATAATTCAGAAAAATCACAAAGGACCATAGAACTGTTCAGTGCCTCCATTGACATAGTTATCTTTGTCTTGCTTCAGATTTCAGGAGAATCTTTATTTCCATTTTATTATACCTAAAGATGAAGATACAAAATTGTCCTTCTATAAGCTGAAGGTATTGTTACCTGATGCAAAACTCGATATCATCGGGTAAGCACATCTAACATGGCATGAAATTTTTCTTTTTTGAGTGCATGAATGCTTTTTAACATGTTGACCTTTTTACAGGCAAAGCATTATTGAAGAAAAACTGAGGATAGCTTTTCCTGAAGAGAGACTCTTTTGGCCTTCACTTCATGAAATAGCACCTCTAATTATTCCTACTATCGAACCCTCTTTGAGCAGATTTTTATATCTTTCGCCAGATATCATCATAAAGGTGCTTCATGTTTTTGATGCTTTATATCATGAATCACTGGCTATTTGGTTTTGTGAGCCTTGTTAGTTTCTTTTGATTAGATATAAATGGTGTCAAGGCAATGCTTATTTTGCTTTGGCTGCAATGTAAGTTGTTAAACAGCTGATCTGGGTTTCTGAATTTAGGTTCCGAGATTAGCTGACCATATCTTCTGGGTATCTGTCAGATTAGAAGAATAAATTGTTTTAATTTCCATATGATATCATTGAACTAGAACATTGTTGACGTAATATACCTATATTTCCTTGAATAGCATATAGTTTTCCCAAAATAAACATAGAAAACTGAATAAACCAAAGATCAATGTAGTGCATAGCTCATTCATCTGACAAAATGTTCTCACAAGTATCCTGGTAACCAGCAACATATAACAAATGAATTGCATAACATTTGGTGTTCCCTTTGGATTAAGCATGTTATTGTTGAGATCTTAGCATAAGCAGGATTGCAATAATCATCATGACATAAGAGCATAATAATACTGTAAAAAGTGATAGTCTTCTACTCTGACTAATGTTCATCTTCTTGGTCTATGCACAGGGAGAAATTGAAGATCTCTTTCATGTTGATTTGAGTCCATATTCTGTTGCCGCTGCTGAGGATTGCACTGTCAAATTGGGCAATTATGTTAATATGGACATTGTGAATGCTATTCAGAGAACATCTGCAAAGAGTTGGGTGTCTAAGGATCCTTATGATGAGAGTGCTTGCAAACCTGACCTTGATTTTCTTGTAATTGATGCCAAAATGTTAGACAAAAATCTAATGAAAGTCATCTCATGGTGGAGTAAAGTTCTGAATCTGGGAAATGAAAGGTTATTCTTCATGCTTCTTTTGCCATTGGATTTTCTACACCAGAAAGCTGTTTCTGCATGCATCTGTGTATTTCTCTCACTTTGGCATCAATCTTGGTTATTAAGATTCTGATTGCCTTATATATATGTAGGAGCAGTGAGATTCATCCAGCAATTGCCTTAGCATTATACAATAAATATCTCAGGCTTTCATCTTCTTGGAAGCCCAGCAATTCCATACTCTCTGTAACAAACAGTGAAGCAAAAGTTCTTCATTTTGATGGCCCTCGAAAGACTTGCACAAAACATGAGGTTAAGCACCAGGGATCTGAATTTGGCAATAATTGGCAGCAATATCTTGATCCAAAGTCTGATGTAATCTTAACCAATTGAACCTAGTTGCCTTGGGCAATTTTCTTGATGTATTTCTTCTGTAGCTGCTCGCCTGCATCTTCTTGAAAGGGGATATAGAGCAGTACTTGCTACCAAGGGGGCATTCCAAGGTTTGCCTTCATGTTCTGTTTTTATCATTTCCAGACTTGTAATACTAAGTTCCAGGAATATATATTGAAAGCAGACTTGTACAGCCTTTTGATTGTTTGGTGAAGATCCAATAGCAACAAAGTCCTTGTTAGAGAGGTTTATGTGAAATTCACACTTCACTTAGGTGCTTATTTGTTTAATATTGCTTGCATTTTGTAATAGCTGTACCATCTCTATGGAAATTAGTGATTAATGTAAGCTGCATTATTTGATTCAGAAGTCAATCCCTACTTATTATATTGAAACTCTGCTCCAATTGTTCATCTCATTGTCCATGAAATTGATGCAGTTTTGGGTAAGGCTCATTTTCAATTACAATATCGTTGTGAAAGAAGAGAAGTTCAAAATATTCAGAAATCTTTTGTACGAACAGCAGATATGGGCTCTGGTTTGTAATCACAATCCTTTTGTAACTGTTTGTTGGCAATCCCTGCAACCGAGCTTTGTTTGTAGGCATCGCTTGTGTTGTATCAACATAGTTCTCCATATTCTGCTGAAAAATGGCATCTGTATGATTGTTTGCAAGAAATCGTATATAGGAATGTTAAGTATGATTTCTAAGTGATTAGCAGGCAAGGGGAATAGCTAAGCATCTGTTTGGTACATTTTTTAATTGATTTTAGATGTTTCTAAAGCATCATTGGTCATAACAATAGATGATAGTTTTGAATCTAATAGTTGTAATCTCTTCCTGATCCAATGCAATATGATCTTCGGTAGGGATACAATCATCAATCAATTAATGTGGTGTGCTGCATACTTGCATGTAAACAAAATTCTCTACATTGTTTCAAGGCAATAAGGTTGATTATTCCTTTTATTTGTCTTAATCCATATTCTTATGTTCTATTTTATTTCAGTTTGTTTTGTCAAAAAGTGCGGCTTGTGTATCATAAAATATCAATTGCCAAACCTCTAATTTCTCCTTTTCTGACTTCCAACAGTATGAAGTTCAAGATGCTATCAGTTATGAAATATCTAACACAGTTAAACTGAACTGTTTCATCTTACAAGCTGTATAGCAAAATTATTCAGGCAACAAACTTCTTTCCGATCCATTTATCTACCTTTCCAATAGTGGTTGTCAGAGGTCTTGCCATGGTCTTTGCCAGAACTTCATGAGATGATGTGATCAAGCTTTGCCAAAATGGTATATCTTCAGGCTCTCTAAAAGATAAGTTTGTTCTGACATCCTTGCAACTATCATTGTTTTTTTTTATGTTAGTATCTTCTTAGTGTCTTATGATCAGGTATTTTGCTAAATGTGGCTCAATTGTGCAGCTATAGCTACCTTTATAATCAATTCTTCTAAAGATTCTTTGAAAGCTTGTCTCATGGCTATCAGAGAAGGTCACAATTATAACATGGACTGCTGGTATGCCTCACAGTTTATGCGTCTTTAATACTTCTTTTTTTTGTGTAATGTGTATAGTGTATACTCCTGAAAAGTTATCTAATTCTGCATATGCACTGGTGAAACCCTTATAAATTGCTTTGTATATCTGATGGGTTTGTAGGGGGTAGAGTTGCAGTCGCTAAACATACAAAGAAGCCCCTGAAAGTAGGCATAATTGTAGCGAACCTCTTGCTATTTAGGTATGTGCCTGTAACTTCATTTATTCAAAAGGTTCAACATTCAACCTTTGGATTTCATTGTCAACATCTAAATTTCATACTATGACCCATTTGACTCGAACATTTTTCTCTAAATTATCTGTCAATTTTGTTTCTTTTTATCTTTATCCTTTCTGCAAGCGAAGATCTAGTGCTTTGAATATGAGATAAATGGCAAGAAAAACAAATTATTAGTTATGACTATAACTTACAATTTTTTATTTTGCTCTAGTATTACATTTTTGAAGACAAATTAGCGGAATTTGGTACCAGTTCTAGTTCACTGGTAGATACTATATTTTTATGTAGCTTAAAATAGAACAAAAGTAGGGGATACATGCAAATATTTGAAAGTCAAGGGAGATATCTGCGACTAACCCTTTTCTCAGGGGGTGATATGTAAAAACTCTTACAAATTCTGCATGATGATTTTTCATATTTGCATGGTTATATGCCAAAATTCCCCTTTTTTCCCCCTAACTTGTTCACCTTCTCAAGCAATCCCTTAAGCTAAAGTTGGGAAGCAAAACGGTCGGCTAAAGGATCAACAAGCATGGCTCTTGACAGACTCTTTTATGATTGAGACCCTTCACCATTCTTTTTAGTTCCATGCACACATCTTTGATTCCCATGCTGGAAACAAAGCAATAAACAGCTTTGGAATATATTGATGCTAAAAATAAAGATAAAAATAAATAAATCAACGAATGCTTCTAATTATACTTGATGTGCATGCCTCTTCACTTTCAAAAAAGGGGTAGACACTAGAAAACCATCAAACAACTTTCTCAATTTGGATTCCCATGTCTTGTTTCTCAATCTTGTTCCACAAACATGCTCTTAAGTGCACACATGAATCTTTTCTCACTTTTTTGCTTCTCATTTGGGAAAAGGAGTGTAGCTTTTTCACAGCAGGCTTCTTTTTTACTATTGAGAGGCTTTGTCCCTTTTGTCTTTTATTTTTTTGTTGGTAAAACATTATGTTGGTACTGTATAGAACAATTTGTCATTAATTTTACTGTAATTGTATTTTTATTCCATGCAAAACTTGGAGCAACTTTTCTAAGTGGGATATTATAGCTTTTATCCCTTTGTCAGAAAAATCCTTCCTACTTTACGTTTGTATTTCCTTTTTGACATTAGATCAAGACAGAACTTGAATATTTAGTCATTATTAGTAGAGAAATGAGACAAAAAAGGGGAAGAAAGGAGAGGTGCCTAGAGGATTAGAATTGATAGTGGATTCAATTTGCATAGCATGCAATTGGAACCGCTTGATGTATAATCAATGCAAAACAAAGAACATTTATGATGGATGCAGAATATGTACATATCGTAGGCAGATGAGAAAATGGAAAAAAATAACAAGCTTAGTCAATGCTTTTACGTCACATTAGATTCTAATATCTGAATGTGGGTCCTTATAAAGAAGAGGATCCATTTTTGGGGTGGGACACTTCCTACCCTGAATGTGTAGGACAAAATACCATCCATCAATTCTGTCTTGGGATTTGCATATTGCATCTTCTATAAACTTAGTAGGGCATGTTTGCATCAAATCATGCGCACCAAATAATGATGTTACCACTCAAAGAAAAGTGGCTTGGCATCTTCTATAGGGCCAATATGAGAACTTTCCACCTCAGACTAATAGTTTCTTATTAACACTGATGTTCTTTTGATCTACCTCTAAGATTCCATAGGAAATAGTTAGGATATCTTTGCTTTTCTACGATATAAGTGACTCAGTGATGCTCTTACTGAAGGAAAAGTTAAAGCTCTTCTTTATATTGTTATGTTAGCTCATAACCTTCCATTTGTGAATAAGAAATTCCAAGTGGGTGCGAAAGGCTTGTCAACTTGTCAATACGGGCAGGACTCTCTCTTGGTATTTGGTTTTGGGCCATATTTATCTTTATCAATGGTAGTCTATTTACATTTCTTTTTCTTCATTAAATGTTGTCATCTTGGTGACAGCTGACTGTAACCATGCATTCTTTTATTGATAATACAAATCTACAGGCCTTCATTTGCTTTATACAGAAAGGTTGTATCCTGCAAATACCCCTACATTTTGTGACGTTTGTGGCCAACTTGCAGTATAGCTACAACTATGGATGAGAAAAGACAGGCTGACTTTTCCTGTGGAGCTATCTCAGCTTGATTTTACTGATGAAGGTCAGTGGCAAACTTGGTCAATGACTCTATTTGTTTGCATTGGAAATTCTTTTGCACTTCCATCTCAGTTCAGATTCTAAGATCCAAATGCGGGGCCTTCCAAAAAGCAGTGAGCTTTTTGTCTGGTGCTTTAACAAGCCCGGCAGGCCCCTCTGATTCCATAAAAAACAATAATAGCTTCACTTCATTCAAACACAGCCACTGGTTGGTGCACCTTTAGGGTTTTCATCATGTCATGCATACCAAATAATTATTATGTTACCTCTCAAATATAAAGTATTATTAATATTTTTTGGAGAAAAGAATTATATCAAAAGTTGTGTAGCAGCTTCCATCAAAGTGGCCCATGCTTACCAATCAAAATCATGAAGAAGCCACCATCAGTGTTGTTTGTTGAGCGTGCATGTGAAATGTGTTATTGGTACATCTTTTCTTTGGATGTTGTTTCCAAGTGGATTTGATTTGATTTGGGACTCTCTGCACAGTTCTCTTCTTTGTTAGGGTTTCTATCATAATGTCAATATGTATCATAAGATGCAACCTTCATGGCCACATAGATATAGTTATATATGGTTTGAATATCTTCTGGGTGTATTTGCAAAAGCAAATAGATCTTTTTGCATTAGTTCATCAAGTTTCATAACAGATGAAATTAAGCAGGGTTATATTTGCAAATCAATTGAGTTTATATGCAAATATCATTTCTTGTTGCAAATATTTGGTCAGGAAATGCATGAAATGACACAATTGAGACAAAGCAGTGAGACATAATAACCTCATTAGCAACACAAACAGTAAGTAGCATCTAAACTAGCAATAATCATAAGATTAGTCACTCAATGAATAGTGAATCATAATTGGAGCTTGGAACAGCGGGTGGGGGACACCAATGATTTCTTCAACCATGGTGACCTGTTTCTGGTTTAAAATTAATTAATCACTTTTAGAGAGATTAGAAAGTTTGGGACCTTGGGCAAGGGCATTTTTGTGATCAACCCGAGCAAGTTGGAGCTTTAGGCACTATTTAGTTTGAAATCAACATTAGAATCAATATTTTGTATAATTTTTTTATTATAAAATTTAATATTATTAATTTTATACTACTATTAAATTAAATTATTATAAATAATTAAATAGTTTGTTGAATTTTAAATTATTATAAGATTAATTTTGATGAAAAATATTAATTTATAAAAATAATTTATTAATTTTGATTTCAAACTAAATAGTTTTTAAACCTTTTTCATTTTTTCGTTGGTACAGTCTAGATAGCAGCCCTAGAGTTTCAGTCCTATCTGACCATATAGGTCTCGTTTGTTTTACGATCAGGATCAAGATCAGCTCGTTTCAGAATTATTTTTTTTCTTGTAAAATTAATATTTATTATTTTATACTATTATTAAATTAAATTATTATAAAAAATTAAATAGTTTTTTGAGCTTTAAATTATTGAAGTCTTAATTTTGATAAAAAAATATTAGTTTATAAAAGTAATTTATTAGTATTGACTTTGACCTTGATCTTGATCTTCAATCAAACGATCTCATAATGACTTAAAAGCAGCTATTTTTCAATAAAATTAAAACTAATTAATTATCAAATTTAGCATAAATTTTGGAAGAGCAATATGAATGGAAAGTTAAAAGAGGATTCCAAGATCAAATTTACTCAAAAAAAAAAAAACTTAGGCGAGTTATATGTCATACAGGGTAGAGCAGCAGACGATCGTCTTTGACTATATTTATTTCTCTCGAGACTCGGGTAGCCAGAGAGTGAAGGCCACCACCCTAAGTGGTTGGTCTAGTCTACCTGTCCGATACATAGGGAGGCGGTTGACCGTTTTTTTCACGGCTAGTCCTTTTCTAGCCCGACATTACAACGTGGCCTCTCATCCTCTCTCTTTCCCGACATTTTTTTTTGCTAATTTGAAGCTTATAAATAAGATAATTACGGTTTAACAACTATAATTTTGTAGGCCAATTTTCTAAAATAAAAAAAAAAAAAGCCATACATAGCCATGAAAAAGAATCAAAGAATATCCATGGAGCAATCTCTCTAATCTCCACATCCAAGAACATACACATGCACCAAAAGAAGTAACAAAAAAAAGGAAGAATGGAGAGAAGAGGACCCCGCCAACAAAGATGCTCATGCCCAGCCAAATCCAACATGCCCCACATTACGGGACCCACCCTCCCCTCGCGTCCTACAATATATCCCCCCACACCCCTCACGGACACTGCACGCTTTCCTGTCTCCTCCCCACAACCCTTCTTCTGTCAGAAGATGTGGGACTGAATCTGAGTGTAGGAGGAAAAGGAAGTAGAAGAAGAAGCGTGCTTGTTTCGTCTCACTCACATACTTGCTTGGATGAGGGAGGTGAGCAAGAAGCCGGGCAGCGGCGGAGCAAGCTGTGGGGGATCGCCGTGCGCGGCATGCAAGTTGCTGCGGCGGCGGTGCGCAGAGGACTGCGTGTTTGCGCCCTACTTCCCCGCCGATCAGCCCCACAAGTTCGCTAGCGTGCACAAGGTCTTCGGCGCTAGCAATGTCAACAAGCTCCTTCAGGTATGCGCTCAAAAACTTGAGATGTTGGATTTTTTTTGTGTAACCCCTTAGAAGTTCTATAATTGCAATTCGACCTTTGCAAATTTGTCGTACAGTTAGTTCCATGGAAATTCGAAATAACACAATGTCGAGGGCTTTTTTGGGAGATGTGTATAAAAAATTAGTTCACTTTTGAGGGGTGTAATCATAAACATTGTGTAGAAATATGCTTTTGTTCGCTGCGAAACAACAAGAAAGGAAGAAAGAATACAAAACACGAAACTGTATGCAGCCGAATCTTAGTACCGTACATAATTAAAATCTAAATTTTAATTTTATTTTGGTAGCATTTCAGTCTATTTTAACGAATGATCAAAAAAAGACGATCGCAGTCCCCGATAGACCAACAAAATGTGGTCTATTCGTGCCATTGGGACCCTGTGATCATACACATAAAAAAAAATTACAATATTTTGCATTTGTAACCCCGTACTTTGTGTCGGTCGCAGGAATTTTCGAAACACCCCCCAAAATATCTCACCCTTACAAATTGTCCTTTGTTTTTCATTTACACATTACCTCTGATATTCGTATCTATTCACATACAACTCCTTGGTCAACTCTTACAGGAGCTCCCGGCCCAACACCGGAGCGACGCCGTGAGCAGCATGGTGTACGAGGCGAATGCGAGGGTGCGGGACCCGGTGTACGGCTGCGTCGGCGCCATCTCCTCCTTGCAACGCCAAGTCGATCTCCTCCAGACGCAGCTCGCCCTCGCCCAGGCCGAAATGGTCCGCATGCAGATGCGCCACACCGCCTGCCTCGCCCGCTTCGGCCTTGTAGCCGACGGAGGGGGCTTGTCGGCGACGTCTTCGCCGAAGCTGATGGAGCTGAGCGAGAAGCAGCTGTATGGGCTGGACATGGTGGCAGACCGGAGCAGCTTGGATGAGCCCACCTGGCCTTGTTAGTCAACAGTCGGGATTAGTGTTTTTTCTTTAATTTCTTTTTTTTTTTTTTTTGGCCTTTTGTACTCTTGATTTACTTTATAAATATAAATCTATATGCTTCCGGATGACTTTTAAATTATCGAGGATTAAAAAAAAAATAAAACGGCCTCAAATCACTTGAGCAGGAATATTTTCCTAATATACTCCTTGTCTGACCTTACAATTTGGTGGGAATTTTTCACAAAAAGTGATAACTGAGTTTAATTTCTCCAATTCATTGCAAAGCAAGGGGTTTGTTGCTAAAAACTTTTTCTCGAAAACGCATGGACATAGCAAATAAACAAAATTGTAGGGATGGTTTTGCAAGAGTACAAAATCCAATCTGGCAAGACCATATCTCGAGGCAACTAAATATTACGGCGGATTCCTCTTCGTCTTCTATCTCTGGCGACCAGCGAAATGCCGCTTGCAAGCTCGTCGTCTGTCTCCTCCCCGCCCCCTTCTCTCCTCAGAGCCTTGGCAAACCCTAGGGTTTTGGTTCATCGATCCCTCCAAACCCCCTTCCCCAATCCATCTCTCCACCTTCTCACCGTTTCACCAAACCCCAGGCGACTTTGCCTCGCCATGGCCTCTGGGGACGTGGCCAACGGTGCCACTGTCGGTGCCATCTCCGAATCCGGCAAGTTCCCCTGTGATCGGGGATTTTTTTTTTTTTTTGTGATTGGAGTCTTGGTTTTTGTTGATTTTGATGGCAAAAAAAAAAAAGTGATTTTTGGTTTTACTGCAGGTCAGCGGATTGGTGAGGTTAAGAGGGTTACGAAGGAGACGAATGTGCACGTGAAGGTCAACTTGGATGGAACTGGTGTTTCCAACTGTAGTACTGGGATCCCGTTCTTGGATCATATGCTCGATGTGAGTCTCCAAAAAATGTGCTTTTATTGAATGGGAAGTTACCTGCACATTGTGAGCTTCAAATTTAGTGCTCGTGCTTATCAGCTTATGCTCTGACTGAGTATACCGTGTTTATTTCACTATTCATGAGGTTAATTTGAAGCTACAAGTTGGGAGCATAAGAGAACTCAAGAAAGAGAGAGCAATGGCTTCGCTGAGTTTGATTCTTTGTTTTCTGTTGGGTTACTTATCACATTTCAGCTTTTAAAATTGTTCTGCCACATATCGGTTATTGGATGGATAAAATGTAGAATGGATTTCACTTACTCCATCTCTTTCATTCTTCAACGCCAATGTGCATTTTAACGTCTTATTCTCATGTTCCTTCATAACACCAAGGACTTTCAAATGAACAACTGGATTAATTCTCTGGTTAGTGTACTAGTTTATGCTCTTGGTTCACCTTTAGATGCTCCATTTTGCTGTTCAGATGTTCTATAGTTACATTGATAAAGCTTTGAGGATTAGGGGCTGCATGTAGTTTGCTTCTTTTTTGTAAAATTTTGGTATTTATTTAGTTATGATATTGTATAAGAAACTATGCCCAATCCATTCCGTTTTCTATGTTGGGACTCATGTTAATCCATCTTTACTATGCACACTACATACATAGAAGTTTTTTTCCCTAATTATTGAAGATATAAATTAATAGTTTGACTGTGAGTATGACTTCTGCAGCAACTGTCATCACATGGACTATTTGATTTGCATGTAAAGGCAAGCGGTGATATTCATATTGATGATCATCACACAAATGAAGATGTTGCCCTTGCAGTTGGAACGGTACTCAAAACACCTTTAGAAACGAAAAACATATGATTTAGCATATCCTGTTCATCTTTGATGATTCTCTGTATTTCCTTGATATTCTTTTGATTGCTGGATCTTTTAGGCACTTCTTCAAGCTCTTGGAGATAGAAAGGGAATACAAAGATTTGGGCATTTTGCAGCCCCGCTTGATGAAGCTGCCATTGAAGTTATATTGGTACACTTTGCAGTTATATTTGTTGTTCCCTAAACAGTGTTCTAAAATTTGGTATGTGTATACTAGTGATTGTTGGACTATACACCACATCTGCAGTATGCGATTGCAAATGTAGTTCCAAGTTAAAAACATGAAAAATCATGGAAACTATTTGCTAGATAAAAAACCTAGAAATGGATGGTTACAATTAAGACCAACTAGTTATTAGAATTAATAATATGTTTATTAGGGTAGCAATTATTTTAGACACTAATTTCTACAAGGATCAAAGAGATTTATCAAATCAAGTTACTTTTGCATTAAATAAAAATCAACTTTAGGTGTTGACAGCATAAGCGAGATACTTAACTGCATGATGCAGCATGAGAGGGGACACGAGAGATAGGAAGAAGAACATTGTCTTCTTACCATGATAAATCCACTTGATGTAGCGGGAGAAGTAGAAAAAACATCACCGTTTTCTTCTTGATATAGCGAGGGAGGGCACGAGAGATAAGAAGAAGATCACTGTTTTTCACAATGATAGATTCTTGAATCCATAAGGAAGATGGAAAGGGAATAAACCTAACATAAGATAATATTATTGATAGAAATTTTTTTTTTTTTAATACAACTTTGGGCTGTATATATAGCCCTCTAATAAACTTATAGTCCTATTTGATGTAGAATAAAAATAGGATTTACACTCCACTAAGAGTTCTACTTAATATATCTTAAATAAAAATATTTAAATCTTATTTCTTATTGGAATAGAACTGTTATTGATTTGGACTGATAAATAAATTCTAATTTTGATCAATACAAAATCCAAATTATCCAAAATTGTAACTAAGTAATTTGTAGGAATCGATCTCAGTTTTCTAACGGATAGTTATTTGCTGAATTTGGATAAATATGTTAGGAGGTATGACCGTCGGACTGTAACTGTACGAATTTTGACGAATCCTAATTGGAGTTAGAATTCAACTTGAATTGAATCTCTAATTTTGCTGTAAAAAGAATGTAATTATCCTACATTACTACATCTGCTATTGTTTTGACATATATGGATCATTTATGGTATCTGATGTAATTGGATTGTCACTTGTGTCTTGACAGCTGCCTAGGCAGTCACTAGATCAATTGTTTTTTTCTATTTTCGTAAGTAAAAATTAACTATCAAATTTCCTATTGGTCTAAATGTTAGGTCACTTTTAACTATAGATATGTATTATGGTGCGAATGGTAGGTATTTTCGAGTTCTAGAGAAGAAAAGGTTTTTGGTTAAGTTCTGTAAGAAGGTATAACTGGAACTATGATTTATAGTTGTCCTAAGCCGAAATAAATAGTCATATTTTGCAATAAAATTCATAAAATGCAACTTTGTTTTACAATAATCCAGTACATTATACTGTTTATCACATCTGGTATAGGAATTTATTTACTATACTTCAACATATGGTTCTTTGAATTCTCAGTTACTAATTGCAACAAATTTTGATTACTACTTTATTGTCGAAGCTGTGGAAGCTTGGGTGGCTTTTCTGTAAATAATCACATTTTGGAGTGTGTTTGGATTGCAGTGATACTAGTCATAATGTGTCACCCTCTTTTGATGTTCTAATATCTGGCTGTCTATGTTTGTTGCATCAGGATCTATCAGGCCGCCCACACCTAAGTTATGACCTGCAAATCCCGACAGAAAGAGTTGGGACATATGATACACAGGTAGGTAATTTTTTCTTATATTTGTATATGCCTTTTGTTTTTCAGTGAAGGTTAAATTTGGTTGCATTGAATGGGGAATGATGCACTGATTCTCCAAATTCTTTTTCTGTTTGTCTTGGCCTATGGATAAGTTTTTATTTCCTGTATATGAACCTTTTGAAACTATCAATCCAACATAAAAGAAAGGGAGGACGATGCAAGATGGCATAGGAGTAAAATAAATTATAAAACATGTTCATAAGCAAGAGATGGAGATAAAAAGCTTTCATATGTCAGAGACAAGAACTATGTGCATGGTGTTTCTACAACTGATTAAAGTTACAATTGCATTGCATCTTGTTTGCATTTCCTGTGTTCCTTCAAAATTATTTTCTCGAGGTTAGATATGTTTACCATCTCTCTTTTCTTTTGGTGCAAATGTTTGCATACTTTTATGCTTATGGATGAGGACTGCCACTTAGTAACAGCAAAGCATTGCACTTGGACAATAACTGAAATTGACATTAACTCTGTGTATTTGACCTGGGAACCCCGATGCTGAACCACATGGTTCTACCTTGCATATTTCAACCAACTTTTCACTCTTTTCAAGTCACTTATTTCTTTTGGAAATTGTCCAGAACTGCATTTAAAAGTCAATTTTCTCTGATCTTTCAAAAAGAATATCTACTTTAAGACAATGGATGGTTGTTGTTTGTCATTTCTTCTAGTATGTTTTTTCTTTAAGTTAGGTTTGTTGGAAAATAAAGCAAAATCAGACCTATTATACATTTTTGACTTTAAAATCCATCCAAACCAATGCTGAAGTAGAGCTTGCATTGAGTTGATCTGCAAAGAGAAACCAAAACAGCTCTCATATTTCCTGCTAAAAGCATTTCAGAACTCAATATATGCCAGGATTTGAAGTATTGGCTGCTATGCTTTGATATTTGTAGGATGTAAATCGTTAAATATTACTTCTAAAACTGGGTCCTATTAGAATGGCTGCATTTATGCTATTTCATACCTTTCTTTGTTCTCCAATCTATCATGCAATTCTTACTAATTTATGTTTTTCTTAACCCTCTTTTCTTAGCTGGTGGAACATTTCTTTCAGTCACTTGTCAACACGTCTGGGATGACCCTTCACATTATGCAGGTAATGGTGCTTGATGGTGCAAAACATGTTTCTATTATCATCTTTATTTGTGCTGTTACAAAAGATAGATAAACAGGATCTACAATCCCTGCCCCATGCATTTGGGCATTGCTGTGAAGGTAGTCTTTTTTGCCTGTCAGTTTTTGTAAAGCTAATAACTTCAACTAAATCAGGCTTTGGACTTGGTACAAGTATAGAATGTAGATCTGCCATGCAAATAAATCTACCTTTTTGAGATACTTCAAGTCAGTTGTGAAAGTTTTATCCTTTTCCTCTGTTCAATAAAAATGAGAAATATTGGATATTTTCTTATGTTTTATCTATCTTTTGGTCTACTTTTGTTCATTTTTTTCTGGCCTTGTTTCAAACAGCGTGCTGGTAAAAATTCACATCATATAATTGAGGCAACATTCAAAGCTTTTGCAAGAGCTCTTCGACAGGCAACAGAATATGATGCACGTAGGCTGGGGTCTGTGCCTAGGTGTGTTTGAAATGGAATTCTATGCTCTTATTATAAAGAATAATTTTTTGGAAATCTATCCTATATTTTGCGCATTCTTTTAGACTTTTACGCATTCTTTTGTCCAGAAGGACATGCATAACCAATGATGAACTATGGTGTATTGCCACTCTTTCATTTGAGCAAAAAAAAAAGAGAGAACACATAATTAAAAACTGATGCTTATGCATAGTCCAGTCATTGATGAAGAGCTGAAGGTTTGCCTCTTGGACTTGACTTCATCTTGCTATATAAAAAGAGAAGCATGTCAGGGCCGGTTTATTCCTTTGGTTTCCTTTTGGTTTTAATTCCTATATCTTGGAAATAACATGATCTCAATCATATTTGACAAGGAAAGCAGCACCTTGTCATCATGTTTGTACATAATGAAAGAAAAAAGAAAGGCTAGCTATTTGTTCTTGTTTTTCATTTCATTCAGTTATTTTCTTATCACAGCTCGAAAGGGGTTTTATCACGTTCATGAGATCATATGCAAGTGTCGAAGTCTTCTACTTGTCAATCTGCTTCCTTGCTGATGGGAAGGGAAAATTGCAGACAAGAGGAAAAGCTGCTTGAGTATTAGCTTGCTCCACCATTCTGCGAGCACAAAAATATTAGATTAGGGTCTATATTATTGAGCAGTGGGCAGTAAACATACAAGTTCCAGTGAGTTCGATGTGGTTGAGATTAGTTACATGGCTACTGTATCATATCTCTAGCTTCTTTGGCGCAATCAATGTTATTGAATTCTGCTGGGATCTTCCTCTACTGTCGGTAAAATTTTCTGCAACTAGGAGTCTCAAATTCTAGAAATAAAGTGAGATGTTTTCTACCTTCTTTTCATGTTGCAGAACTACTATTTTGAATTGAGACATTTTTATCAATTCCAATGAGAATGATACTGTAAATGACATGTAGGAGATAACTTGAGTAAAATCTAAGCATCAGCTGATTGAAAGCCCAGCTCAAAAGCTCCAAGCTGAGGCTCACAAGTTCATGGTCGCTGTCATCACATGGCCACGGACTTTCTGTCATTCTGTGTGGTTTGAAGCGCAAGGCACCAATGAATAGTGCTAATGCTGGAGAAGCTTTTGAATGACAACAAAAGCACAAAGTCTGAAAAAAAAAAAGAGGAAGTGATGATTGTGGAGGATGTGGGAGTAGATTGAGATGAGTTGGTGTTCAGGTGAAAAAGGCTGCTCTAGGATCATTTCCTGCACATGCCTGTGTCACCTTCTTTTCCACCTTGTTTGTTCTGCATAAGCCGATTTATCATCAGATCTAGTCGCAATAAATTTGCTAAAAACCTAGACCCCAAAATGAATAAAAAATTAGGGGCTTATTTGTAATTCAAAGTCTTGATCCTTGCTAGAGGAATTGCAACCACAATTATTAAAAAGTGAGGGAGTTAATTGTAATCAAATGCCGCTAAAACTTTGCCTCGTAATCTGCATTCGAATCCAACGGCTTTTACTCCCGGTAAGGCTGTAACTGCCAATTCTCGCCCGAAAGTCCCGCTCCCCCAATGACGTCTTCTCAAAATGGTAACCTCACCGCGATTAACCACGCCCACCCTTTTCCCCTCCTCCCTCCACTTTTAAATCTCCGTCCACATCTTCTCCTCCATCTCCGCCCCACCGCCTTTCTCTGTCCTGAATTTCAACGCCCGACTCCGCCGTCCGATCTCGATCCGACGATCCACGATGAGGGAGATCCTGCACATCCAGGGCGGGCAATGCGGGAACCAGATCGGCGCCAAGTTCTGGGAGGTGATCTGCGACGAGCACGGCATCGACCTCACGGGGCGTTACGGTGGCGACTCGCCGCTGCAGCTCGAGCGCGTCAATGTCTACTACAATGAGGCCAGCGGCGGCCGCTTCGTCCCCCGCGCTGTGCTTATGGACCTCGAGCCCGGCACCATGGACTCCGTCCGATCGGGCCCCTTCGGCCAGATCTTCAGGCCGGACAACTTCGTCTTTGGCCAGTCCGGCGCCGGGAACAACTGGGCCAAGGGCCACTATACCGAGGGCGCCGAGCTCATTGACTCTGTTCTCGATGTTGTCCGCAAGGAGGCCGAGAATTGTGATTGTCTCCAAGGTACTGTTTTGTGTGTTTTTTGATGATTGGTTTCTTCTGAATTTATTTCAAACTCTATCGATTTGTGTTTTATCTAAATTTTTAGGATGCAAGGATGCATACAGTTGATTCTTTGGGTTTTTCTTTTCAGTCATTATTTTTGTTTATGTTCATTTGTTTTTTTTCCATTTTTTCAATATGTTGCACAGTGATATAATTGCAATCCTTCATAAAGAAATGGAGATGGCAGTGAATTTTCATGTTCGATTCTCTCATCATAGATTGGAAGTAGTATAGAATTTAAGGGATTATATTTGATCAACCGAAACAATTGTATTTCAAAATAGATTTGTTGCGTTTGTTTTGTTTCCAGATTTTGAATCTTCAAGGGGTTAAAAATTGAAAATTTAAGTTATTGCATCCTAAAATGTTAATGGTTAGTGGGTGTAGCAGAACCTCTGTCGCTTTGTTCGTCTGAAGTCCTGAAGTGCGGTTGTATTGAGATGCAAAAATTTTATGGAATGCGTTCTGAATGTATTGTTCGTTAGGTTCCAACACATATGCGACAAACTCGTGTTCAATTTTGAAGAGTAGGAATGAGAATGAAATAGATAAAGGAGGATTTACCTTTATCTCGTATCTTGCCAGTAGCAATCATAAGAGTTTTATTCATGATACATGACAACCCTGGATGAATATTTTTTCATTTTCCATTCGAAAGATTGCCAACTTTTTTCCGAAGAGAATTTGAGGTCTAAAATGGAATGTTATTGTATTCTTCTTGTTTTTCTCTTGAATTATGCATGGTCTGATTGCTTTGATAGCTTTATAACTTTATCTTGCATGACAATATAATTATTTGTTTTTGAATTGTGTATAATTCAGGATTCCAAGTATGCCATTCTCTGGGAGGAGGCACTGGATCTGGCATGGGCACCCTTCTCATCTCCAAAATCAGGGAAGAGTACCCCGATCGCATGATGTTGACATTCTCTGTTTTCCCATCACCTAAGGTCTCCGATACTGTTGTGGAGCCATACAATGCAACACTTTCTGTTCACCAGCTTGTTGAGAATGCTGATGAATGTATGGTCCTCGACAACGAAGCTCTCTATGACATCTGCTTCCGCACTCTCAAGCTTGCCACCCCTACATGTAAGTCCGAGTCCCATATTCTGTTCTGAGGTAAAGTAGCATGGATTTTTGGTTGTGTTTATTAAATTATCATTCAACAACATATGAAATAAATTTGCAATCACGCATACCATTTTATTGTTTTATTGAATAGGTAATCATGTTTCTTTTGAGTGCTAAATTTCATTACAGAGAATTACTTGAAGATGGTTATTTTATCTCTTATTGTTCAACGCATTTTGAAGGCATTTCCTGCCAATCAAATCCCTTCCCAGATAATTCCATACTTGGTGGCTTCTGCATTGGCCCCCCTCTTTATTGTGAAAGGTGAAGCGTCCATCACTTAAATATGTACATGATTTCCTAGGAAGAAATTTATGTTATTATGTTGGCTCTGTAGAATTACAAATAAACAAAATCTTTCCGTTAGGGGTCAATTAGATTGTTCTGCATCTGCAGCAAGTACAGATGCTTGCTGCAATTTCTTATTGCACTACAAGTCGCTTTGATTTCATTTTGCTTGGATGCTTGTTCTCGTATGCTATATTTCACAGCTTCTTCTGATGCCTGTTTTTCTCTTTCTTGTTTTAGTTGGAGACCTCAATCATCTTATCTCAGCCACCATGAGTGGTGTCACATGCTGCCTAAGATTTCCTGGTCAACTGAACTCCGATCTCAGGAAACTGGCAGTTAATCTGATCCCGTTCCCTCGCCTCCACTTCTTCATGGTTGGCTTCGCCCCCTTGACCTCGAGAGGCTCTCAGCAGTACCGCGCCCTCACTGTACCCGAGCTGACCCAACAAATGTGGGACGCAAAGAACATGATGTGCGCTGCCGACCCTAGGCATGGACGCTACCTCACTGCATCTGCCATGTTCCGTGGGAAGATGAGCACCAAGGAAGTGGATGAGCAGATGATCAATGTCCAGAACAAGAACTCCTCCTACTTTGTGGAGTGGATCCCAAACAACGTCAAGTCCAGCGTGTGCGATATCCCACCCCGTGGGCTGAAGATGGCAGCCACGTTCATGGGGAACTCAACTTCCATCCAGGAGATGTTCCGCCGAGTGAGCGAGCAATTCACAGCAATGTTCAGAAGAAAGGCCTTCTTGCACTGGTACACTGGCGAGGGCATGGACGAGATGGAGTTCACTGAAGCTGAGAGCAACATGAATGATCTGGTGGCAGAGTATCAGCAGTATCAGGATGCGACGGCCGACGAGGAGTACGAGGAGGAGGAAGAGGAGGAGACTGGCTGAGGCAACCATATTGTGTAAGCTTGTTTGCTGGGAGGGCTAAGTTATGCATGGCTACATGTTTGATTGGGACAGGGATTCAACAATAACAATGGTGTTGCTGCTCAACATTTTGATCACATATATGGAATTGTATGTGCTTAAAATTAATTGGAGTGAGGTTCTGCTCGACTCTTTGGTGGTGCGCACTTATTTGAATGTTCTTAGTAAGATGCTAGCATTTGATTAACTCATGTGATTTTGAAGGAAATTAGTGCTTTAGTGGTCGGTCAGATGCCAGGTCTGATTGAATTAATGGTAAATATTTACAAACTAATTTGTATATCCGCGTCTTTTTTTTTTTTTCTTTCTTCTTTTAGGAACTAATGTGATTTGAGTTGATGATCACCAAGCCACCTAAACTAAAACATACGGATATTCGGATATATTTAATTTTAGGGATTTTCTGCATGTACGCCCCTTCCAAAAAAAAATATACTAAATTAGTATCTATATTCCTTTAAATCATTTTAGTTGTGTTTATAACTAAATTGTAACTTTATACTAAGAAATTATTTAGTTGGTAAGAAGTAGGGATAAGTATTTGAAAGTAAAATTAGGCCTTTCTACTTTCGTTACTTAGTTGTTAAGAAGTGACTTTTCCGGAAGTTACTCCACTTTTAAACATTTTTAACTCGAAAATAACTAAACTAAATTTTACTTCCGTGTTTTTTTTTATTTAAATTGACTTTTAAAAGTAAATCTAATAATATTTTAAATTATAATGATATTAATAACTTCACATACAGTAATAATGCAAATTACTTAGAAAAATTTATTTATAAAAAATAATAAATAAATAATATTTTTACATAAAATAATTACATAACAAATTTCATTTATGAAAAAATAAAATAAATAATATTTTACATAAAAATAATATTTTATGTAAATAATTATATTTTCGAAATATACTTCTGGCCAACTAAACATTAGAAGTGAATTATTCCTAACTGCTTTTAAAAATGAATCGAAAATAGAGAGAAATGACTCTCTACACTCTTATATATTTCTTGTCAATCAAACTGCCAATTAAATTGTGTTGGATTATTTCTTTAAAAACTTTAAGGAGAAGTGAGATCTATTTGAGTCGAAAAGCAACAAGGTCGTTGTAGTATAGTGGTGAGTATTCCCGCCTGTCACGCGGGCGACCCGGGTTCGATCCCCGGCAACGGCGTTTTTCATTTTAGCCCCTTCCAGAGCTCTGGGTTGATTTTGGCGCCAGCCTGGATCGAATTTTTTCGCGCGGACAAAAACGGAAACATAAATGTCGACCCTCAAAATTTTCGGTCTGGCTCGGGAGCGAAACTGGGTCCACTGACAGCAGTTTTTCTTCAATGCCATGTGAGCTTTGCTCGCACTCCTTCAGGAATCCTGGTTGTCTTGCTTCCTACATTTCTGCTTTCAGATTTTTTCTTTTAGCAATTTTATTATATATATATCTATTTTTTTTTTTTTCAGAAAATTCGATCGCTACGGCAACAATAGATCCGCACCGTCTGATATGGATCCAACGATCTTTGTTTTTCTTGTTTTGCTTAGTTGGTGTATCACGAGGGAAGCATGCACCATTTCCGAATAAGATTCTCATTCACGTGCGACGTGGTCTGCGTGTGATTTTTGTTTTCGAAATCTTAAAAAACGACTGATGACGTGGGTTTTCCTTTGAAAAGCTTGTAGCGATGCTCTGCAGAGGGCATCAGCGCAATCTTGTCCCCACGTGAACTCAATCTCGATAAACGCACTCTCGTTTTTCAGCATCTGCTCCAAATTTCGAAATATTATCGTAATTTGTTCTACGTATTACAAAAATGATTTGAGCAGTGAACATATCCCTCGCTTGTATCTAAATATTTTACTTCAGTAGAATTTTAAAGGTAGATTTTCAAAAGACGTCTCAAAAAGATAATTATGTACCATGTTAACCACACTTCCAATTCATTTCATTAATTCACCTTTTCTGGTTGTTTTGGAAGGTTAAATATGCAATTAACCCTTATTTCAGGGATCCAAGTGCAAAAACTCTTCCAGGAACAAAGTTTTTTTTTTTTTTTTTTTTTTGGTAAATATTTGATGTGCATGTTTCAAAAGCGGAGGCGAAGATAACACGGATTCTAATAAATGATTCGCACCTTTAACGGCAACATTTTAATTCCTTAATTTTCTGTTAGCGAGCGGGCCCCACAGCCAGGCTGGCATTCCCAAATTTCTCGTTAAACCGCACGAATATTTCAGAGCCATAAAAGTCACACATATTTACAAATCGGCCGGTAAATATATTTGTAAACATATAAAATCCCTGAAAAAGGGCAAAAAAAAAAAAAAAAATCGGCTCCGATCTCGTGCTCTGGTCTTCCTCTACTCCGAGCGCTCGCGGCACCCGGAGAAGAGGGCGCGGATCGAGCCGCATTGCCCCAGGTGAGACTTTTTTTTTTCGTTTCTTCTTGTTGCGTTTTTCGCGCGATGATTAGATCTGGGGATCATTTTTCCGGATTGATTGGTGGATATAGGACCAAATGCGATCTTTCTGAGGGTTTTGCCGGATGATTTGGTTTTGGATGAGGATTAGTGGCTGCACTCTCGGTTTCCATGGAAAAAAAATCAGTTATTTGTCGTTCGGGATTGCGGTTTCTGCTGTTTTTAGCGCTTTGGTTGGATTTGATGAAGATCCGTACGTGATAAATGAGTTTTTGGGAGAAAGATTAGATTTTTTGCTAGTTTATGCGGTTGATGATGGAGTAGCTTTCTGTTTTTGCGTGTTGAAAATGACATTTTCATCTTCTTTCACTTTTTTGTTCGTACTTTAGATCCTATGTTTATTTTCCATGGAATCTGTTCCTTTGCAGTTGTGTCTCGCTGTGATGTGAGATTTGCTGAAATAAGAGAAGTTTCTTTGTTATTGTATCATATATTATCTATCTGTGGGGAATTTGCTTAAATTAGAATGCTGTATGGATCTAGCTTTTCTCGAGATTTTTTTTTTATTTGTTTGGTGCCATTTCATTTTCTTATATGTTCTTGTCATATGTTCTACCTCCTTTTCACTTTCAGCTGATAATATTACTTGATCCTCTGTGCCTACAGGGAAGGATAAGGTGAAAACATGGTTGCTCAGGAGTTCACTGTGGATTTGACAAAGCCTCTTGTATTTCAGGTTAGTTCTGATCGAAAAATGATCGATTCTGTTTTAAAATTCAATTGTGAGTTGCACTTCTAATTCTGAACTTGTTATTTTGACTTGTGGATTATCAATGTGGAACTGTTGTCACTATTAAACTTTTTTATTGGATCATCCTGGTTGTGATACCATTGAATTTTTATTTACAACTGCATTAGAAACTCATCAATCTTGTATTAACATGATATGTTGATTTTGCACTTCAGTTTTGCTTGGATGCCTTAATTGAAGGGAATCCTTTTGAAATGTTCCCATCAAGATGCTTTGTGTTCTTTCTGATGGTTGTATTATAGACTCTTGTTTTATCAATACTTTTATGTTTACATGGTTCTTGTTTTCACCTTTTTGTGTGTGTGTGTGTGTGTTGAACCAATAGATACATCTGTTCTTCAATTTGTGGGGTAACCTCAGTGAATGTTTTAGGTAGGTCATCTAGGAGAAGCTTACAAAGAATGGGTTCATCAGCCTATTGTTAGCAAGGAAAGCCCTCGGTTCTTTGCAAGCGACTTTTGGGAGGTGATTTAGAGCTGTTTTCTCAGCATAGAAATTTTTTTTCGAAAGAATTCCCATACCACATTGTAACCCTGTTGCATTTCAGTTCCTAACCCTTACAGTATGGTGGGCTGTTCCAACAATTTGGCTGCCAGTTGTCTGCTGGTTTGTGACCATGTCTTACCGGATGGGCCACACTCTACCTCACATTGCTCTAATGGTTGCAACTGGAATATTTGTGTGGACATTGATCGAGTATTGTTTGCATCGATTCCTTTTTCACATCAAAACAAAAAGCTATTGGTATGCTGAACACATCTTTCCTATTCTTCTTAATATTCCTGCTTCATTTAGTTTTGCTTGTAGGAAATGGTTGTAAAACGATTTTGAGTATTTACTAAAATTAATGCAGGGGGAATACATGTCATTATCTTCTTCACGGATGCCATCATAAGCACCCCATGGATGATTTGCGCCTTGTATTTCCACCTGCAGCAACAGCTGTTCTGTGCATTCCGGTGAGTTACTTTAAATTACAACTTTTGAGTGCTTTTTTGTGGGCTATGAGGTTACATACTTCCTAGGAGCTTCAAGCAAACTTGTGATCGGTCATTGATTTTGCTTAAACCGATTGTTCTTTGTCTTCCAGTTCTGGAATCTGGTCAAACTCATCTCAACACCTTCCACTGCCCCTGCTTTATTTGGAGGCGGGCTGTTGGGTTATGTGATGTATGACTGCACCCATTATTATCTACACCATGGACAACCATCTAGGGACCCAGCTCGTCATCTTAAGGTGAGAAGAAATATGTGCAACTTAATTACGAACCACATTAGCTCCCTGTTGTTCTTGCAATTACTAACAATCCGTGCCCTGTGCATCAGAGGTACCACCTGAACCATCATTTCAGAATACAAAACATGGGTTTCGGGATTACTTCTTCGCTTTGGGATATCGTATTCGGGACGATACCTCCAACAAAAACCGCTGCAAAGGGCATTTGATCATCTTCTTGCATTATAATTTATGTCCTGATTTACTGGGGTGAGAATACACATGCCCCTGAATCAGATTGTATCATCCAAATCTCTTTTTGTTTGAGTCGAGCAGGCTGTGTAGGGTTGCCATGATGTTAATATTCTTTCTTGGGGAGTGACTTGGCTAGTTTGTAATATTGAATGGTAAATTCAAGACAGTTTCCCATTTTGCAGCAAATCTCTATGAAACCAAAATCATTTGGGACGCTCCTTTGTTGTTAGAACTGAGACTTTTTGTTTCAAGCCCTTCCAAGTCGGTTATAATTTTGATATATGAGCTTGGCATATCATTATCATCAAAGCCTAGGATGACTAATTACAATCATTATATTTAATCATGCTAGTTAACAAACTTTGACATTTTACTAGAAATTCAAAGTCAAACTATTATATTGAAGGAAAGAAGACTTCCTATGCATATCGAACACGCTTGTCTCCCATTTTAGGAGTTTTATCAACTCGAATGGGTTCAAGTGTAACAACGATTATGAGAGCCTAGAAGATAAGAGTGGTAGTTAATCACAAAACGGAACTGCTTAGGATAGTGATTAAAATAAATCAGGGGTTTAGTAATTATTTTTTATTAGTTTAAGGCGCTCGCCTCCGGAGGGGAAGATCGTGGGTTCGAGTCCAATCCTGATCGTTTTTCGTTTTTGTTAACCGACCCGGTCGTTATATACGGTAGCTCGATTCGGTTCGATCAAACATTTTCACATCTCTGTTTTGGTTTCGAATTCGGTTTTAAACTTAGTATTTATGCTTGGCCTAAAACCGGAGCCCAACCCACGAGTCACCCTTAGCAGCTCGAGTCCGTGACCCAGATTCCGACCTAATCTCCCAAACCCTAGCTTCGCCGCCCCCATCCTCTCCGCCCTCGGCGCCGTGCTCGCCGTCTCTCTTGACGCCGTCCGCTAATCCGGCGAGCTCTCCTCCCGCCTCTCTGCGCTCTCCCTCTCCTCCAACTCCATATGTGGCTCCATCGCTTCTCTTTCTTCTTTCCCCTCGCTCTCTGTCTCTCGTCCTTCTCCATTCTCGATCTACCGCAACGATACCCACTTGTTCTTTCACACTGCATTCGCTTCGTAACTCGGATCTGAGCTTCAACCGCCTCTCCAGCGAGCTCCTGCCTCAGATGCCGCCTAATTTGATAGATCTCGCCGGGAAAGGGACCTTCCTCGCCGGAAACAAAAAGGTCTGGTTCTTTCAGTTGTCTCCATCTTTTTTCTGTTTTCTTGTTCTTCTTTTGATTTTTGCACTAATTTGATTCTGATCGATCAATTCAGATCATCTGGAGCAGCGATTCTATCATCTTAGGCCCTTCTTTCTTATAAAATGATGGAATGAACTTTGTGCCGATTTGAATATTGTTATGGTTTTTTAGGCGTCTGGGTTTGCTGTTGGATTTCTATGTTTGACGTTTGATCTCTGTTATTGTAACTTGGAAGACTTCAAATGATCTTTAGGATTTCTTTAGGGGGGAGGGTTTGGCCTTGAACCTTCAGACCTTGGCAATTTTCTTTAGATCCAACCCAGTGACTACTAGTTCTTGAATTATGTTACCTTTTTCAATGCTCGCTTCTCTTACTAACAGTATGGGACTTCACGTTGCCCCTTTGGCTCTTGTGCCTCAGGGATGAACAAGTCCCTACATTTTTGTCATCGATGACTACAATCTTTTGGCTGCACGGATTCTGTTGTTTAAGCCGATTGTTATGGATGAAACATCTTTTGTTTGATATGTTGCTATTTTCATTAGTTCTGTGAGGAAAATTACCTCATTATTTATTGCATCCTTGTTAATAACTTAGTGAATAAGATGGTCATTCATTCACAATTGTGGTTTTTCAGGTTCTGTTTTCTTACCTTCTGACTAACTGCAATACACACTCTGCTTTGGATTAAGTAGGGTTGTTTCAACAGAAATGTGCATTTGCATCTTTTTCTGAAATTTATCTTGGTGCCCTTTGTTATTGCTACAGATTTGAACTACTAAGCTCTTTAAGAGGAAGTGCTGATATTGCTGCTTGTATAAAGTGACATGGAGTTTGTATTATATTGTGATAATTAAGTATTATTCTCTTTTGCTCCTTGCATAGAATTTCCTGGTCTACATCTCACAGTTGTTTGTTTGATATCTATACATGTAAAACTCCTCACTTAACTTGACATCTTCTTGGGTAAAGCCTCTTTTGCCTGAGATTGCCATAACTTTGTTTTTTGTGTTAACGACTATATATTGTTAAAGTTTGTTACACTTCCCATTGACTGGGTGAACCAACACTTGTATGCTGTACAATCTAGAATCTACCTTAAATATTTGTTATGTGAATAAACTACTGTATTTGGAACAGCTGCTACTGCTGCATTGGCTGTCCTTTTGATGAGCAAGGATCCTTCTCATCTGCATTTTGAAATTGGTCATTTTGTAGATGGAACTTTTTTCAAAGAAATTTTGTTGGCTGAATTTCTCAGCATTGATTTAAGAATTTCTTCCCTTGATCTTTGTACAACCATTAGGTGGTTTATATACCATATTCTTTGATTTAGCTTCTGCTAGGTCAGATAACATTGTGAAGGATAACCGCATAATGCTCTCATAAAAATAAGTTTTCTATGAGGAGTGTCAATCATAAAATTATGATGAGAGACAAAAGCCTGCCATGGAAATTTAACTTATATTCAGAAGGAGCAATAATTAACTTTGGGAATATCATATATGGTTTGTCTGTTATTGATTGCATTTCTTTGGTAAGTCTTGTTGTGTGACTGAATTACGGGGCAATAAGCCTTTGGACTGAATACTGGCAACATTTTATTCTGGGAATATGTGATATATTTCCATATGGGTACCTGTATTTCCAAGGTCCATGTGCAGGAACTATGCAAACATAATCCTTATTCAAACTCATTCCATGCTAGAGCCTGTAGCTTTTCAGAGAAATCTAGGCTAAGATTTGATTTGGTGCATTTTTTGTTTAACTCAATATTTTTTTATTAAAGAGCTGGGTCTTCATGTTGTTTTTTATTGTCTTTGTACCTGAGGGATGAATGGGTCCCCTATGTTTTGTCAGCTATGATTACAATCCTTCATCTGCATAGATTCTGTAGTTGTAGCTCCTTGATATTTTATTCTGTGATAAATTTTTTCCAGATATTTCCAAATAGCAGTTAATATAATAATCATGCATAATTAAAACTGTTTGGCTTCCTTGAACTCTTATGCCCATTCAGAGTAAATGTCGTTGTATGTTGCAGGTAACGGAATGAGAAAAATTATCTCATTAAAATATAGTTGTTGGGTTACTATGATAATTGCAGTATTATTCTTTTTGATGTTTTTGGGATGAATAGTTATCTTCCATGCTGCCTTCTACTAATTGAAGTAATCATCATGTTTGCCATCTTGTTTACTGATCAGAGTTCAAATGAGAAGCAATGCTGGTGGTTCAATTTCTGACGACGACCACTTATTCGCTTGGTTTTTAAGTGAGCAATATTTTGTGAGGTTTTTTACTTGGGCAAAGAGTAACAAAAAATATCTTGTGTGGTTTAGGGTGTCTGTCCACGGTGGTTTGGGGCGGGGGTTGTGAGCAGTACGAAGTGTTGGCATGGTGCTTTCCAGGGTGTGCTTTTTGAACAGTGGTTTGGAGTGGTGCTGGAGTGTTGGGCATGTGAGAAGTGCTGTTCGAGTGGTATGAGGGATGGGATGGGGGATGGTTGTAGGGGTTCTGGGTGCTTTATTTCTTTGCTCGGTAGTAGATAGGCTCAATAATCCGCTTAGATCCCATATTACAAAACTAGCCTCTGGCCTAATAGATATACAAAAATAATTGAAGTCCCAATAGTGGACCGATATCAACTACGGAATAATTCCCGGACTAGGATTATGCTCGTCAAGTAGCCTATGGACAGCTTAGGGCAGCCCGTAAAGTTGTTCCTTGGGTTGCAACGATCCATTTCTTGCCCGGTAGTAGTGCCCATTCGTGGCTCATCTTTAGTTGTCGCACGCTGTATTTGGTAAGCGTTAAGCTTCATATTAATAAATTATTTTTGTAGATTGATATTTTTTATTAAAATTAATTTTATAATAATTTTAAATCCGACAAATTATTTGGTTTTTTATAATAATTTAATGTAATATAAATTTAAAATAATTAAGATTTTGTAGTAAAAAATATTTAATTCGATTATATTTTACTTAATTGGGTGTCAGACGGTCCTAAAAAATAACGGCTGTTGCCGTTTAATGCAGCTCGCGCACATTAACGTCTCCCGATAATCCTCTTAACAGCCTAATAAGCTCACCACTGCTTATTAGGTAATCTTCTGCTCACAGACGGTATAATTAAATAGGCAGACGTCTAGCCTAACAATGTAGTATATTTGAAACTCAGACAACACATTTTTCCATGTACAATCCATTTAATAGATTTTGTTGCCTAATTAATGGCACATATTTCAACTAACTAATTGTGTCTTAATAAACGGCTTACGGGTCAAACTATTATTTTGTAGAACCTAACTCTATTTGCAAATTTTGATAAGAAAAATACTACTATAAAACGTGCCGATAGTTACATTGCTAGAAGCCAAGGCATACAAATAAGAAATAGCAGCCTCCTACATTGCCACTCATAACTAAAAACATAAGGCAAAATGAAATCCAACAAATTATTATAAATATAACAAGATAATTTCAAAAAACTTGCTTCCCCTATCAGCAGTTCGACTATGTTTGTCACCAGCTTTGGTTCCCGTCTACTTCAAGGTCTAGAATCTAGCTTTTAGTTTCACTAAAACTAAACATTGAGATATCATTTGGTTATTGATCAGGAATAGAATAACAAAAAAATTAATCAGACTAACACCACTGCTTATTAGGTAATCTTCTAGCTCACAGACGGTATAATTAAATAGGCAGACGTCTAGCCTAACAACTGTAGTATGAACTCCACTTGGTGAACCACTGTTAGGATAAGTATTCATCTACATCACCTGCACACAAGTAATGAATCGTTTTCCAACTATCAAAACTGAATTGCAAGGAAAAACAAGTTCTCCACATTAGCTATTATTACACAAAATTGTGACTATGGTGATGATATTACCATCATAAACAGATAGGAATTATCCTTCATAATTAAAGTGAATCCTTTACAATTCAAATAATGATGCCAATACCAGCTATAAATAGTACTTGTTGATAATTAGAAGTAACCATTTTCTTTTTACCAAGAGGCAGCCATTGACATGATACAACTCCAACCAATATTCCAATCTGTGTATTTACTAAAAAAACCTATTAGGATACATGCGGGTTGAGAATGAATTAAAAAAGAAGGCTTTTGAAAACCATAATTTCCAAGTGAATCTAACTTCAACAAATTGGCAGCTGCACCCTCCACCCAATTTAAAAGTTATACAAATAATCATAACCAATGACGGGTTGACAATGAATGAGCTAGTTCTCATCATCTTAGCATAAAGAAGAAAAGGCGCATACTTTGAAAAACTAAAACCAATCAATAAAATGATATAGTAAACTCCAGATATGTGTATCTTGACAGGTTGGGTAATAGTCTAATAGGATATTCCTTTTATCTCATGATTAACTCTCAAAGAGATGCCAATTGCATATGTTTGCATGTGATTAAAAAAGTTATTGCTAAGCTACTTAAGGAAGAACATTAGCCCTTCAAGAAGATTCAATTTTTCTTGACCTCCCAAACTAGCAAATCAAAAAATACTAACATTCATGCAGGGAAATCACGGACCTCATGGAAAATGCACCTTTACAACCTCAGCTGAACACTCTAGCTTTAAAACACTTAACAGCGACACCCAGAAAAAGGAATCTCATCCCAATGCAAAGATGCCTAGGAGAAATGACTGCCTCCACTGAAGAGTAATATATTTGGATGCCACATAGTCTTTTAATTTTAATTAGTGAAACCTTCGGGAATGAAGAATTTATCATTATTTTACTCCAAGACAATGACCTCTATAGCTGTAATGAGTACTACTGATGAAACTGTCTTGACAAGAAATTTACGGGCAAATAATCATGCAAGATAGCAGGCAGGAAGCAGTTCATCTCTAATGAATGGGTAATGTGCATGAAAAAAATAGAGCAATTAATAGAAATTCCACAAAAATAAATGTGAATACAAATTTGAACCTACCTGCTGTCTGAAGGAAATTAAAACCCATATGAATAGCATAGCTTTGAAAAAACTACTATAACCGCAACTAATGTAGAAAAATATTACATGCACACAAAGAATTCACACGCCTTTTTTTAATTGATAACGATTCCCTGGTCTGTCACTGCCACCTTTATCACTAGGTTTACCCTTGCCACAACCACCACTCATGTACAGCAACTTCCATAATCTTGGCCACAACCATCACTCATGTACTGCCCAATGTTACACCATGCAAACTTTGGCCATTTCAAGAACTATGACAAATAAACATATCATGCATATTGTGACAGGTTTTGATGGCTCAATAAGTACTATGAAAAAAAGACTTAGGTGCACAAAAATATGAAGAGGGAATGGAATGAATTGCGTATATGTTGGCTTTATGTAGCTCAAGATCTTCATGTGGACTTGGAGAATGACAGAAGGTAGGAAACCAGAGTGCATCTAGCGAATAGGCATGACACCACAGCTTGGTCCTTGGTTATTCCAAATTTGAAAGTCCACATGATGAATAATTTTTTCTTCCCCAACAAATTTGTTTTCACATATGTAGTTAACATCAAGGGATATAATATAATCTTAAATAGAAAAATATTAATTGCATGAACACAAATTTATACTTGCCTCCTGAACCTAATGCATTAGCCCATATAACCACAGAAAAGATGACAAATGCTGATAAGATTCCTACCACAATCAATACATGCCAAGGAAAACTGTTATAAATTACAAAAACATAGGTTACAAATCCTTTATCCACTAGTTTGTCAATATACAACTTTACTAAACTCAAATCATTGACAAATCAAAGAAGTGAATCGTCAGATCGGTATCATCAAATTTAAAAAAGTGATATTACCTTAACAACAGAAGAGGCAACACAAAACCTAGCGCTTTGTCTATTTAACACACCTGACATCTATGTTCAAGATGACTCATAAATGGCAAAAGCCACCACCAGAAAAATCTCAACTGAAAAAGGAAAAAAATTGAACAGAATTACAATATAACATTGTACAAAACCACCGATCTATTGTCATTAAGGAAAAAGCTAATAGTGAAAGTAAATTTACTTACAGGCGTGTTATTTGCTAATATACTAGTCAAGCATCTGTTTAGGGAGTGGATAACATGGCTGCTGGCTCTCTCTCTAGATGGGGTTTGTATAGTTCTTTAAAGTTGAGCCAAGTTTTGGAATTAAGTATTTCCCCGATGAGTTTTGAAAGTTTGCATGTGAATGTAAAAAATGTTCACATGTAATTGCTAATCATAGATATAGAAAAGATGAAAGCAGAGTTCACATTTTTCCCTAGTTAACTTATTGCCCGTAACATCTTCTCTATTCTTGATTTATTTCGGCCAATCATCAATTGCATCTAGAGAGGGGGCTCCTTATGTATGAGAATGTGAGTGTTCATAATGGCTTTTTGGAGCTATCTCTTAATAAAAGAAAACAACCATTTTCAGCTTCAAACAAAACCCAAGTGCTCCGTGTATGCCAGTGTCGCAGAGAACTGCATTATTGACACAAGGTTGAAGGTTATAACAATCATGAAGAATACCTCAAATGCTTGCGGATCCGCGAAGAGATGGACTCCGGCCATCTCAATGACGCTGGACTCAAGAACGGCGGCGACCGAGTGACTGGCGCTGGCGGATACCGAAAGGGCGAGGGAGGAGTTGGAGAGGAGGTGGACGGTGCGGAGGCTGAGGAAGAGGGAGGAAAGGTCGGCGATGCGGCGGCGCCGGGGGCGAGAGGAGTCGAAGCGGGAGAAGCGTCATTCGGGGGTGAGGAGGGGGCGGGAGTCACGTCGCAGGAGGAAGCGGGGAAGTGGGAGAGGGCCAGGGTCACGGTTAGGGTTTGGGGGAAGTGGAGGCGGTGGTCGGGGCGAGGGGTGAAGCAACAGATCGAGGACTCAAGAAGGGCTGCGACCGAGTGGCTGGCGCCGGCGGAGACGCAGAGAGCGAGGGAGGAGTTAGAGAGGACGCAGGCAGTGCCGAGGCGGAGGAAGAGGGAGGAAAGGTCGACGACGGGGCGGCGCCGGGGACAAGCCGAGTCGAAGTGGGAGAACCGGCGACCGGGTTGAGGAGTGGGGCAGGAGTCGGCGTTGCAGGAAGAAGCGGGGAAGTGGGAGAGGGCCAGGGTAACCGTTAGGGTTTGGTGGGAGTGGAGACGGTGGTCGGGGCGCGGGGCGGAGCAGGAGATCGAGGAGTGAACGAAGACATGGCGGAGGACCAGGGTTCCGGCGGTGGCGAATATTTGCATACATCATCGACCTTCGTCTTTTAAACGAAACCGTGCGGTTCGGTTCGGTTTTTAGGTAAACCAAAAACAAAACCTAAAACGGTTTTTTTCAATATATTTTGCAGAAAACTCCTAAACTTTGTCGAAATCACAAATTTCATTAATATAAGTACACAGTACAACTAGAAACATACCTTGGCCTCATGGCAATAACTGTCAGTTTCACTATCAATCTCCACTGAGCTGTGCCCGGATCTCCTCCGCAAGCCTTTCTTCTTCATCTTACTCTCAACTTCTCCCACACGGTCCCATTTTCCATCCGCAGCATACATGTTTGACAGCAGCTTGTGATATCCTGCATGATCAGGTTGCATCTCAAGCAACTTCCTTGCCACTAGCTCACCCATCTCTGTGTTCTGGTGTGTCCTGCACCCTGAAAGCAGAGCACACCAAACATGGGGCCCGACCGGGACCTCCGCCCCCTCGATGAGCCTCAATGCCTCTTTTAGCTTCCCTGTGCGAGCAAGCATGTCCACCATGATGCCGTAGTGCTCTGAATTGGGCACCACACTGTAAACACTGCTCATGCTTTCGAAGATCATCTGCCCTTCGTCGACCATGCCAGCGTGACTACACGCAGACAAGACTGATACAAAGGTGACACTGTTGGGTTTGATCCAATACTCGACCATTTGCTCAAACAATGAAATTGCTTTGCCCCCAAGGCCATGCATTCCGTAGCCTGCGATCATCGAACACCATAGTACCAAATCTTTCTTGTATGTGCTTTCGAACACTTTAACAGCATCAGCCAGGATACCACACTTAGCATATAAGTCTATGAGTGAACAGCGCACATAGGCATTATTGGAGAAGCCACAGCGAACCAAGTAACCGTGCAGACAAAGCGCCTGGCTGAGATTGCCTGCCTGAGAACAGGCAGCAACAACCTTGACCATGGTTACTGCATCAGGAATAGTGCCTTCATCCAACATCCTCCTAAAAAGCCCCAATGCCTCGGTGGCAAGGCCATTCTGAGCAAAACCACTAATCAAAACAGCCCAAGAGACGACATCCTTCTTCGGCATCTGATGAAACACATCCACGGCCTTGTCACAACAAGAGCACTTCATGTACATGTCCATCAGAGCAGTGGAGACACCTAAATCCAATTCAAAGCCCTTCCGAATCGCAAGCTCATGCACTCTTCTACCTTCTTCCAAGTCAAGAACCAATGCGCACGCCTGAAGAACACTAACCGCGGTAACCAAATTGGGCTCCAATCCAGTATCTGTCATTCTTCTGTAAACATTCAACGCATGAATTGCATCTCCATTTTGAGCATGGCAGGCAATCATGCAACTCCAAGTGATGACATCTCTCTCAGGCATCACATCAAACAACTTCTTTGCCGCCTCTACAGCGCCTAAATTTGCATAAAAATTCAAAATAGCATTGGCAAGAGCCAGCTTAAACCCCAAATCCATCCTAATGAAGTATCCATGGCAAGATTTTCCAGCTCGAATATCGCCCAATTTCTCCAGAGCTGATATAACACTGATCAGCGTCACAGGATCCGGCACAACTCCATTTCCCACCACCATCTTCGAGAAGAACAAGACCGCCTCCTTAGCCAACCCGTTCTGCTGGTACCCAGTGACCATGGAGGTCCATAACACAACATCTGGTTCGCGAAATTCATCAAACACTTTGCGGGCATCTCTCATCTCCCCAAATTTACTGTACATCTCTACGAGAGCAGCGCCGACGAACATATCAAGATGAGCACTCGGGTTCTTTACAGCAAGACAGTGAATGGCTTCTCCGACGTCGAGGTCCGAGATAGAGACGCAGGCCTTGAGGGCAATATGGAGGGTGAAGCAGTCGGGGCGGTGGTGGGCGAGGTGCATGCGGTGGAAAAGAAGAAGCGTGCGGCGCCATTGTTGGCCGCGGGCGTGAGCGCGGAGAACGGCGTTCCAAAGGCGGGTACTTGGGCGGGGGTTTTCTTCGAACAGCTTGCGGGCGTCGTCGAGGGTGGAGTAGGAGGCGATGAGCTTGGCGACGAAGAAGGAGGCGGAGGGAAGGATGCCGGCGCGGAGGAGGTGCGCGTGGATCTGCGTTAGGCTTTTGGATGTGGGGCAGGAGTGAAGGAAATTCAGCAGCCGGGCTTTGCTGAGCATTCAAGCTCGGGAGGAGGTGTTTGACAAAATGCTCAGACTGCACTGAAAATGACTTGAGCCTGGTTCAGATCCTCAGATGTTACGCGAGGAACACCTGGCACAAAATTAACGTCAGCATGATAAAAATCATAAAATAAGATAAATAATGGTTTATTGTTGATCAAATGACCGTTAAACCCCTGCAACAAGGGCTCTAAATGCAGCATTTTTTCGCAATAAGGGTGAAGATTTGAGGTTAGTTTAGCTAATCCGGAAAAAAAGGATTAAATCTTTCAAAAAAAAAAAAAAAAAAAACAATACAAGAGTCTAGAAAAGAGGAGAGCATCGGACAACGTTCCTCATAAATCTTGGACCGCCGCAGAAGCTTTCTGTGCAGAACAAGGTTTTTTCTTCTCTGTCTCGCGGGTGATTTTTTTTTTATTTTTGTTCTCCATAAATCTCTCTCTGTTTATCCTCTGATCCTGTGGATTTGATTTTTCCCTTTCTTTTTGTTGTTATCGTTGTTGTTTTTTTTTTTTTTTTTTTTTTTTGCGGCATGTGGATTTTTTGTTTTCCATTTGGAAATCTAAGTTGCTGGCAAAGCGGGCGCCGGAGCACGGCCGTGGACGAGCGCCTCCAGAGGCCAGCCATATCAACCGGGATCACTGTCCTAGCGGATCCGGATGATCTTCCTATCATCTCCCCGGATCCTCTCTCGACTCTTTTCCAGATCCGATACAATCAGATCCTCGGGATATGCTTTCTTTTCGTTTTGCAAATAAACCTCTGTATATTGCAATTTTTTGCGATGATCCTTGCGCCATTAATATTTAAGATTGTTTTGGATGAGTTTCAAAACTCTAAGAATTGAGGAAATTATAGAAATTAAAATTAAAATTTTTTAATTTTGGCGTTTGGTTCGATTATATAATTCAGGATTGAAAAAATGGATAATCTTAACTCTTTCTTGATTCAGTTTTGAATTCCAAAAAATTTTAAGGGAAATATATACAATTTCTAAAAATTACTGTAGGGTTTAGAAATTAAATAATAAATTTATATAAATTTTAGGTTATTTTTATAATTTTTATTTTTGAAATTAATTTATCTGTTTTAATTTTAATTTTTTGTAATTTTTATTTAATTAAAAGTAAATTATTTTTTTAATATTATAATTTTTAAGTTTATCAAATTATTTAACTTATTAGTTAAAACATAATAAATAAATCTTAAATTATTTTTATTATATTGATATAAGTCTTCATTTTGTGTTTATCAAACTGTCTAACAAGAAAAAAATATTAAATAAATATTAAATTAATTATGTTATAATTATAGATTTTTTTTATTTTTGATTCATTTTTAAAATTTATATTAATTTTTTTTATTAACTTACAATTTTTGATATTAAATATATTATATTATATTATTTACTTATAAATAAAGTATTAATCTTAAAAATAGTATATATTTTGTATTTATAGATTATATTTATATTTTTTAGTATTTTTATATCAAATTTAATACTAAATTTAATAAATTTTTAAAAATTAAAAAATTAATTAATTGTTAATTTCACTTAGAAAGGTATTTATTCAAACACTAATATTAGACAAGTACAATAATTTTTTCAATTTTTCAGAATTAAAAAATTTGATTAATTTCTCAATTTCAAATCGAGAATTTATCTAATTTTTTATGCTTTTAATTTTTTATTGCAGGAAAAACCACGAAAAGGATGTAGCTGATGTTTGGCAACATGTTAGGATTAAGTTAATTTATCATCACTTAATTCTGTACAGACATCCAAATACAAAGTTAAATAACTTTGATTAGCTATGTCATGATTATAAGTATAACCTAAAATAAATATTTTTTTGGTGCAATATGGTTAATAATAGAATAATCTTAAATCATATATTTGCATTGAAATGCTCATACATTCCAAAACCCAATGCATCACCGTTGAACTATATAAACCCAAACCTGCAACAAGCACACCAAATTACAAATGGCGATGAAGATCACCACCCTGTGCTTCTTGCTTCTCCTCTCCTTCCTCCTCCTCGGCCCGGCCGAAGCGGCGGTGAGCTGCGGGGTAGTGGACTCGAGGGCGCTGCCCTGCGTGGGCTTCGTGACAGGCAGCGTCCCTAGGCCGCCGCCGGCATGCTGCAGCGGGCTGCAGCAGCTGGCCCGTGGGGCGAGGACGGTCTGGGATCGCCGGGCCATTTGTCGATGCCTCCAGAACGGTGTTAAGGCGTTTCCCGGCGTGAAGGACAGATACCTCAGCCAGGTCCCCCGCCTCTGCCACATCCCTGTCGGCTTCCCGGTCTCCCTCAACACTAACTGCGACAGGTGAGTTATACCAGAACCAAGTTCTGAACTATGTACATATATCGGAGTTGGTCAATATCATCAAATTTTCTTCTTTTTTTTAATCCTGAGACAATCACGATATGTAAAAAAAAAAATGTATTTTATATGTTTCAGGATCAACTGAAGAAAAGGAGCAGGATGAACCAGAGGGTTTGTGAAAGCCGATGTGGTTAATCAATGCAATAATATGTGTTCTTCGAGAATAACGAAGTCCATTGTCGAGTTTCTTAATGCTTATTCACAGCTGCTGGATCTAAGTTTTTTATTTTGAATAATTTACGCTTCTGAATCCGATTCTGAGTTGGCGATTGAAATCAGCTGAAATGTCATCAAACCAAATATGTCGAAATTTTTATATAATTCTACGAGATTGTAATCGAGACGAAAAGAAAACGTGGTCATCCGTATGCAAAAACTCTGTAAGGGTTATATAAGCAAAATTACTTTTTTACGAGAGGATATACATAATTTCATGGTTTTATGGGGATATGTATACAAAAATCCTTCTTTGGGATTCGTTAACTCGAAACAGGAGTGAGCTAGAAGTTTTCTGAGCTGCGGCTTTTGTGTGCTCTCTGTCTTTGTCCGCTTCTTTCCAGGATTCCCAAGAGGCCTACTCCTCAAATCCAGTATTTTTTTTTTTTTTTTGGTTGATTTGCTGGAGTTTCTGATCTAGCTCCAGGTTCAGTTTCTCTCCAATTTTGTGCCTTTTCCTTACATTTCTTGATTCTAGTCAGTCTTGCACTGCCTGTTGGTGATTGAGGTGTGTAATTGTGGTTTAATTGGCAGGATTTTTTTGGGATTATGGTTCTCTTTTTGCCTGACAATTTCAGGATCCTATGATCTGCTGGTTTAGGGATACCATTTCTTTTCAGCTTTATGCAATGCTGCCCATTTCTTTGTTTCTTTGGAAAATGGTGCTACTTGCTTTAAGTTCTGGTTTCCTTCTCTGTTCTTGCTATTGGATTGTCCCGATCTGGAGATCTTGAACCTTTTATTGCTATGATTGAGCTCTAGTTCGTGTTTGCGCTTTTTGAGTGTAGAAATGTTTAGTGTATTTCATGCTAAAGGAGTGAACTTTGAGTCTACCTCAGATTGATAAGTGTTCTCTTTGTGGTTTAGGGAGAGATGCAGTCTCTCAACAGAAGCAGACTTTTATCTAGAGCTGGCAAATCTTTGTCATTTTCAGGTTTGGTTTGTTATTTCTCACCCTTAACTTTCTTCGATTATTTAGTTTTGTGCTGGGGTTCCCAAGCAGTATGCTATTTACAACCTCTTTTGAAACTCATAATTGGCCAAATCTGCTGATGAAACTCTCATTCTTTACCCTATTCTATAGCTTCAGTCTTATACTTTCATGTGGTTTTGCCCAATCCGAAGATGACTTGACCCATCCAAATCTAACTTAAGTTGGACTTGGTTTGGATCAAAATTTTTAATTTACCCTCAGTCTCCAGCCTGAAAGAATAATTTTAAGAAACTTAATTGAAATATAGTTGAAAAATCCAACTCAGAACAAAACTGATCCAGTCTGATCCGAAACATAGTCTGCATTACCCTATCTGAACAAAGCAGGTCTTGGATTCAAAGCTCTGCAGTATATGGGATCAAAATTTTGGTTATAGTTGGTGGTCTTGTGCAACCCTACTTCATTGGAAAGAAAAAAAGGAAAAGAAAATATATTTAATTCCTTCTTATCCACAGGATCTCTTTATTTACCCAATCAATCTTTTTATTCTCAGAGATGGATCACTCAGATCCAAAACGAAAGCATCATTTTCTAAGCAAAGTTCTTATGGGTGCTACACTCACAGCCATGTGCATAATGGTGCTAAATCAATGTCCTGTCTCCAGTGGCAAAACGAAGGTAAAGTTATTGATAAGACAGTTATGGTATTAGCATCTCTTGTATTGTTGTTGCATGATCAGTGTTGCTTGAGTTTTTGTTTTTGAAGTAATCCTTGTAATTTTCAAATTTTTTATTACGAAATGTTTGGTTATGGTTTGAATACTAGTAGTACTCCTAGTAGCACTTGCCATTGGATCCAAGCAGAAAACAAAGATCAAAGATATCTGCCAAACCCTTGATGTAAATAAACAGTGAAAAAAAATATGATAAGTTTTTCCTCATGCAATTGCCAATGCTAATAATCTATTTGGATACTGTCTTCCCAGATGATTGAGACTTTAGGGTAGGTAGGCAATTGGGCATAGCTTTCAACAGAAAAGCTTTGATAAGAGGGGAGATATTGAGCTTCCATATATTAACCATAACTACTTGTTCCCAACCTTCAACAAGTACTAAGAATTTTTTTAATATTCAAAAATCAGCAGCGTGCATTTTATCTTGGTGGAGATTATCCTTTCCTTCAGACAGAAACCCTTGAGACAACTGCAATGATGAAAGAATTTCTTGATGAGCTGTTTGCTGCACTTCACCATTTTGTGCTTTTGATTGGCTTCACCTAAAATGTTTCTTTAATCCAATGAAACTTTATTGTGTTGTTCTTTATACTTTTGATCTCTTCAAGTTTCTATTAAAATATATTGCTTTTTCTAGTTGTCCTGCCATGAACCTGGTGTCAGACATATATTAGTAACTGGAGGTGCGGGCTATATAGGTTCACATGCTTCACTTCGGCTGTTGGAGGACTTATATAGAGTGACTATAGTGGTAATCTCCTGTTTATTATTTTCAGTGCATTGATCCAGTTATCTTGTTTGGTTGCAAAACTTTAAGTAATTGCTACCATACTCGTTGGCTATTATTTATTCTTCGTATTTTTGACAGGATAATTTATCTAGAGGAAATATTGGGGCCATCAAGGTTCTCCAAGGGCTGTTTCCCGAGGCTGGAAGACTTCAGTTTGTTTTGGCTGATCTAGGAGATGCTAGAGCTGTATCCTAGCCATGTGCTATATAGTAGTTCATATTTGGTGATTCAATTTTTTTTTTTTAAAAAAAAACATTTCTTTAACCAACACTCAGGTTGATAAAATTTTTGCCAACAATGATTTTGATGCGGTGATGCATTTTGCAGCTGTTGCTTATGTGGGAGAGAGCATGCTCGAACCACTTAGGTTCTTGATTCTTGCTTTCTCTTTTAGCTTTAATTATTAGAACTAGATAAATGGGTTCAGATCAGTCTCAGTTCTAATAATTGAAATCATTATTTGTGAAGCAAAGAATAATTTGTGGATATACCATGCTACTTGTGGTTCTAGATATTTCTTAGCAGCAGCACATGCATACTTGCAAGCAGACCACATGCATGGAATGTAAATGTAATATTTTGTAGCTTGAAGGTAATTCTGCAACTGCAGGCAACACATGATAATTGCTATTGATTGTAGTAATAGTGTCAAGGAATCTTATAATGTTCTAAAATAGATCATATCATTAAGAAACTTCACCTACACAAATGATTTGAGAAATTTTCATGTAGTGTTAGGTTTACTGGTGACTTCAGTAAATAATAGTGTACCTCAATGCTTTTATGTGGATAATATGTGAACCTTGACATTTGCTTGTTTTATCTTTATCACTCAGGTATTATCACAATATTACATTGAATACTTTGGTTCTGCTGGAAACTATGGCAGCACATGGTGTTAAAACCCTGATTTATTCAAGCACATGTGCAACCTACGGGCAACCTGAGAAAATGCCTATAACAGAAGAAACTCCTCAGGTTAGCTTTGATCCTATCTGACTCTAAAAGAAAGTTCACTGTTTTTTTCCCTTTCTTTACGAAAAATTGTTAATTTGACAATCTAAGACGAAAATGGGTTGCAAATGAGTTCAGAATCCTATCAATCCATATGGCAAGGCCAAGAAAATGGCGGAGGATATCATTCTGGATTTTTCAAAGAGAACTAGCATGGCTGTCATGATTTTGAGGTTTGTTACTATAGCAGGGAATTTTCTTTTTGAACTGCTTAATATAGGTAAAATAGTGCTTTTCTTTTTACCTTTGTCAGATATTTCAATGTGATTGGATCTGATCCAGAGGGAAGACTAGGTGAAGCTCCGAGACCTGATCTGCGGGAGCATGGGCGTATATCCGGAGCATGCTTCGATGCAGCACTTGGAGTCATTTCTGAGCTCAAGGTTTGTTCTTTGCTTGTGGTTTTTCACATGCAAAATACATTAATTACTGATATCGCATGACTATATTATAGGTTAAAGGGGCAGATTATGAAACAGCTGATGGAACTTGTATAAGAGATTACATTGATGTAACTGATCTGGTTGATGCTCATGTGAAAGCTCTTGAAAAGGCAGAACCCACCAAAGTCGGCGTGTACAATGTTGGTACAGGAAAAGGCCAGTGAATCAAAACCCAGCTAATTCTCAAACCTCGTCTGTAATGCCCTTCTGAAATTCTCAAGTTATTGTAGACCCTAGCAGAACATGATTAGTTGCTGCTGGATCCGTTTTATTTCTGTATACCAATTGTGCCTGAAGTGACATTTCTGTTGCTGATACAGGTAGATCCGTGAGGGAGTTTGTGGAGGCATGCCGTCAAGCTACTGGAGCTGACATCAAGGTTGAGTTCCTAAGCCGGCGACTGGGCGACTATGCAGAAGTTTACAGTGACCCGTCCAAGATAGTCCACGAGCTGAACTGGACAGCACGACACACTGACCTCCGAGATAGCCTCAGGGTTGCATGGAAATGGCAACAGTTGCATAGGGATGGCTATGCTCCTCCAATGGCAATGGCCTTTTGATGATGTACATCTTTGTTTCTCACAGCACATGTTATGGTTCAGAAAGGAGATTTGGAGTCTGATTTATACTACTTGTTATGGTTTTGCTATTATTGGAGGTAGCAGCCTGGGTGCTTTGATATTTACAGCTTACACAGCACTTTACTTCTACAATATGTATTATATCAGTCTTCTGCTGCTTGCTGCCTGCTGCGCGAATGTTGGGATCCTGCTTCCAAGTCTTCATGGAAGTTGGGAGGCAACTACAGTCACTGGATTTTGTTCCTAGTAAACCATATTTCTCTGGTCTTTCTCTTCTATTATTTTCCCCAGTAGATTCATGTGGCTTTCGTTTTTTTCGGTTTTGGGTAGACTTGGCAGCTTAATCTTCAGTTACTTGATTTTTTTTTCTTTTTGCTTGATAGACTGAGGCCGTGTTACCTTGTAGCTTTTGACGTTTGGTAATCCTCGAAATGCAGTCTTTTCTTATAGTTCCTGATAGACTGCTGTGTAGTCTTTGTTTATTTGATTTTTTTTTTTCTTCGCGATTTTATTTAGCTCGGTTCGGCGGCTACAGGAGAAGGAACGCAGACCACGGTTCCTGCTCCTCGCAGTCACGGTCCCTCCACGCGGGCGACCTCCTCGCCGGCAAGTTCCGCAGTAGCTAGCCAGGAAGTTTGGAAATGGCGGGTGAGTCGCGGACGGCCAGTTTTGCGCCGGGAAGCAGAACGGCTCCGCCTTGGTGGTCATCGGCACCGGCCTTCTCTACTTCCTCTCCTTCTGCGGCTCCTACCGCCGCCGGAGCTCCAATGCTGGCCTCAGGGTCGTGCTGTGGGTCGCCTATACCCTCTCCGACATCATCGTCGCCGCCTACACCATTGGCCTTAGGGACTCTGTGGACTTCCACAACGAGTTCTTCGTCCTCTGGTCCGTCTTTCTCCTCTTCGTACTCGGCGCCACATATTCCATTCCTGCCTACTGCCTCGATGACATAAGCAATGGAAGCGGCATACCATTCAGAAGTTGATCCAAGTGTTGCATGTCACCCAGTACTTGGAGAGGAGCATCTTCAAGGCCGTCGCCTGGTTCCTTTGGTTTGTATGCTTCGTCAGAGTGCTTGAGAGGTCCCTGTCTTTTGCTGACGGAATCAAACAAACTCCAAGGAATCACAGGCCATACATGAGAACCAAGAGAACCAAGAGGATGATCCTCATCTTGTTGCATGCTGTTTATCAAACTACTGTGCTCACTTGGTGGTTAATGGCTTAATGCTCCCGAGCTACTGCCTGACCATCCCTCTTATACGAAATGCAGTTTCCTTGAAGTAGTGCCCTAAGCACGGGTTTTCATCGAGGGTTGCAAGTCGATGGATGACAAGTTGTTCAAGATGGGTGGCCAATCTCCAGTGACACTGCTGGAGAAAGGCGCGAAGCTGGGGAAGCAATTGTTATTAGAAATTCAAGACGAGGGTCATCGGTGGAAGGTGTTGGAATTATGGGAGGAGCTGATGCTGTACATTGCTCCGTGGAACAAACCCATGGCTCGTGCAGAACATCTGGCAAATGGCGGAGAGTTCATCACACATTTGTGGGCTTTGCTGACACATGATGGAATTCAAGTTGAAAGACCATCACAATGAGGTGCCAAGAAAAAGGCGGGGAGTTCGTCACGTTCGTTTGCTGTTTGGATTGATGCTTCATTCAAATTTGTATCAATGTTGGTTTGTTATTCGTGTTTTAGGAGAATAAGTTATTTTTCAGTCCAAAATGATTTTTGGATATATTATGGCGATTTCTTATGGTTATATACAGATACAAATATTATAGGGAGTTATGTGCTAATATTCAAGATTTAAATTCACCCGCGGTAACAGGAACGGGATCGTGCTATGCTGGGGAAAATTGAAAGATCCTTAGGCTATAGTGCCAGATGAGCTCCATGCTCAAAGCCATGGGCGAAAAGGGAGGGAGAGAGCTCGTCGTTTGCCAAAACCTAAAGCTCACCCGCCTCTCGAGGGCCGGGAAGATAGAAGAAGCCATCCAAGTCTTCAACGCCATGCCGAACCGCAACACCGTCACCTGGAACTCCATGATCTCCGCCTATGCCAAGAATGGCAGGCTCGCTGAGGCAAGATCGCTGTTCGACCGAATGAGGCTCAGGAACCTTGTTTCGTGGAACACCATGATCTCTGGGTATGCGCACAATGATTGCGCCAACGACGCTCGCAACCTGTTCGATAGAATGCCTATGAAAGACCATTTCTCGTGGGCTCTGATGATAAGTTGTTATACACGAAGCGGAGAGCTGGAGAAGGCGAGAGAGCTGTTTGAGTTGATGCCTAGGGAGAAGAGCAGAGTCTGTTGGAATGCAATGATCGCAGGTTATGCAAAGAATGGGAGATTTGGAGATGCGCTTCTGTTGTTAGAGGAGATGCCAGTGAGAGACTTGGTCTCATGGAACTCTGTTATTGCAGGATACACACAGAACAAGGAGATGGCTGCAGCGTTGAGTTTTTTCAATGGAATGCCAGAGAGGGATGTGGTTTCGTGGAACTTGATGGTTGATGGGTTTGTGAATGTTGGTGATCTGGAGTCAGCAATAGAATTCTTTGAGAGGATTCCAAACCCAAATGTGGTTTCCTGGGTGACTATGCTCAATGGTTACTCCAGGACTGGCCAGACAAATCAGGCTCGGAGTTTGTTTGATCAGATGCCGGAAAGGAATGTCGTTTCTTGGAATGCAATGTTATCAGGTTATGTGCAGAGTTTGCAAATTGAAGATGCTCTCAGAATCTTCTTGGAGATGCCAGAGAGGAACTCTGTTTCGTGGACAGCTATTATTAACGGATATGTTCGATTGGGGATGCTTGATGAGGCAAAGAAACTGCTTGATGATATGCCTTTCAAGAATGTTGCTGCACAAACTGCGATGATGTCTGGGTATGTGCACAGCAGGAGAATGGATGATGCTAGCCAAATATTCAATAGAATAACCACAAGAGATACCGTCTGTTGGAACACCATGATTTCTGGCTATGCTAAGTGTGGGAGAATGGAGGAAGCTATGGGATTGTTTAGGCAAATGCCGAAGAAGGATGTGGTTTCTTGGAACACTATGATCACAGGTTATGCTCAGGAAGGGCAAATTGACAATGCAATGGAGATTTTCAATCAAATGGGTGAGAAGAATACTGTCTCTTGGAACTGCATCATAGCTGCACTGCTGCAAAACGGGTTCTATATCGAGGCACTTGGACATTTGGTACTGATGAGGAAAGAGGGAAAGAAACCAGATCGGTCCACATTTGCTTGTGCTCTTAGTGCGTGTGCTCATCTTGCTGCCTACCATGCTGGCAAGCAACTCCACCCTCTCATTCTAAAAAGTGGTTGTGCTCAGATCCTGTTTACAGCAAATGCTTTGATCACAATGTATGCAAGATGCGGAAGGATTCCTAGAGCACAGCAAGTGTTTGATGGATTGCCCAAGGTTGACCTCATATCATGGAACTCTTTGATAGCTGGGTATGCTTTGAATGGCCATGGAAGGGAGGCAGTTTTGCTATTTAGGAAGATGGAGACGGAAAGAGTTACTCCAGATGAGCTCACATTCATTGGCGTTTTGTCAGCTTGTAGTCACTCCGGGATGATCAATGAAGGCTTGGACTTGTTCAAATCCATGAGCGAAGACTACAGTATTGAACCTGTAGCTGAACATTATGCCTGTATGGTTGATTTGCTTGGTAGAGCCGGGCGATTAGAAGAAGCTTATGAACTTGTGAACGGAAAGGATGTGAAGGAGAATGCTGGAGTATGGGGGGCATTGCTTGGAGCATGCAGGATATACAGGAATGCAGAGCTTGCTAGCTTTGCTGCAGAAAAGCTTTGTGAATTTGAACCTCAGAAATCATCGAATTACATACTATTGTCAAATATACATGCAGATGCTGGTAGATGGGATGAAGTTGAGAAAATAAGGGTTCTGGTGAAAGAGAGGGAAGTGCCGAAGCAACCTGGTTGCAGCTGGGTGGAGATCAAGGACAAGGTCTGTGAATTTGTTTCTGATGACCCAAAACAGCCTAGGGTGGCAGAGCTCTGTGTCATTTTGGAGGTATTGACTGCACAAATGAGAAACACAGCTCCTATGCTTGTTTCTTCTCCATTAGATTGTGGATAAGTTCTGAATTGCTTGCAAGCGCGGTATTTCATTGGACTTGCTCCAATACATTTGAGTTTATTTATATGTTGTCAATGTTCCAGGGGGTATGAAATTTGCTGAAACCTGATTCCAGAAACAGCTGTAATATATATATCAATACAGTTAAAGATGTCGACTCGGCAAAGTCCATGGTCCACATAAATATTGGAATTCCTGTTGTTGCCAGTTAATGAAACTGATTTTTTTACTTGTACAAGAGTGTTGGAAATGATTATGTGCACAATAAATCAATATCTCGATTTCACCGGCTTCTGTGTACAAAATTTCATTAGCCTTCCTTCTCCAAGTAATTATATACAGTACATTTGCTCTGTAATCCAGGGATGCTTCTTTGAGAGTGTTTTTGTCTCTTCAAGTAACCCTGCTTGCAAAACATCTACAGTATTTTCCTCAAAACAGTGGACCTTCAACCCAACTCGTACCTGGCTTCTTTTGCGCTCCATGATCCTTCATCAAATCTCGCATACAAGCCTTTCCCTCCCACATACCCTCTGAAGCATGGATGCCTGAAATAGCTATATAAGGTGAAACTTCTTCTGGCTTTATCTGCAGTATTTTCAGTGCAGCAAGCTTTGCTAGCTCCACATTTTCATGCACCTTGCATGATGCAAGCAATGCTTCCCAAACCAATTGGTTGGCATCGCAAGGCATGGTGTTGATAAACTCCATGGCCTCACCAAGCTTGCCAGCACGGCCAAACAGATCAACCATGCAAGCATAATGCTCCATTTTCGGCTCCAATCCATAACCTTCGCTCATCAAATTGAAGAACCTACAGCCTTCTGCAATGAGTCCACTGCGACTGCACGAGACTAAAAGTCCAACAAAAGTCAAGTCGTCAGGCTGAACACCTTCTTTCTGCATTTGACCAAACACTTCCAGAGCCTCTTTTTCAAATCCATGCTGTGAAAAGCCATTTATCAGTGCATTCCAAGAGATGGCATCTCTTCTTTCCATGAAACTGAACACTTTTATTGCATTATCTATGACCCCACACCTGGCATACATTGTTATTAGAGAATTCCCTATGGAGAGATCTTCATCAACTCCCATTTTCACAGTCACTGAATGGATTTGCTCTCCCGTGGAAAGGCTTGGCATTGTAGAACAAGCACTTACGGCTCCTGTCACACTGTATGTAGGAAGTTTTTCTGCTTCTCGAAGCATTCGCTGGAACAGGAATACAACTTCTCCTGCATATCCATTGTGGCCATAACTAGTTAGTAAAGCAGTCCAAGAGATAGCATCTCTTTCCATCATCAGCCCAAACACTGTCTCTGCTTGTCTTATTGTACCACATCTTCCATAGAATGTAATCACTGCATTGCAAACTGATATATCGGACATGAAACCATTTCTGAAAGTATAACTATGAATCTCTTTTCCCATTCTTAGTTCTTGCAATTCAGAACAAGCCCGAACTATGCTCGCAATACAAAATGGGTCCATTGACGACTTTGAAGATATCATCTCACGAAATATATTGATTGCTGCTGTGTTCAATCCATTCTGCATGTAGGCAACAAGCAGCGAAGTCTGAGAAACAACATCATGGTTTATTCTATCAGAGAGCCTGATAACTTCATCCAAGCCCCCACACCTCCCATACATTGCAATCAGAGCACTTCCCAAGAGATCATCCACTTCAATACCAAGCTTCACCATGCACCCATGTGCTTGTTTTGCCTGGCTTAGCTGCCTGGGATCATAGAAAACCTTAACAAGGCTAGCAAATGTCATAACCACTGGCTGAACACCGCTGCAAACCATGTCCTTGAAGAGCTGAAAGGCATCATTTCCAAAACACCTCCGCCCACTATTTGCCAAACAAGTGATCATAGTAGTCCAAACAACCACATCTTTGTCTGCAATCAAATTGAACACCCTCCACGACTCTATGACAACACCACACTTTGCATACATATCAATCAGCGGGCTCACTATATACGCACTACATTCAATACCAATCTTAACTACACCACAATGCAGTTGAACCGCAAGAATCAAATCTCTACCTTGCACACACCCAGTCAGCAAGCTTCCGAAACAAAATGCATTTGGAAACAGGTCTCGCTCTTGCATCATGTTGAACAATCTCACACCATCTCTTAGACCTCCCACCTGGTGAACATACCCCGAGATCATCACGGACCAAGAGACAACATTTGGTTGACGCATTTCATCAAACAGCTTATGAGCGTCAGTAACCGAAGACTTGTTGCAGTAAACATAAAGCAACGTATTGCAGAGGAAAGTGGAACAGAGGCACCCGAGCTTGAGGGAGAGGCCATGGACAGGTCTGGGGTCGCTGCAGCCATGCTTGAGACATAGTGCAAGCTTGTCTGCAACATTGGACCAAAGCGTTTGTTGCATTGCTCCAATGAACTCTTCACATGAGTTCGGACAAAATGGCGTAATATTTGGAAGAAAACGAAGCTAAGAGGCGGCGCTGCAGCTGCGCAAGGCATTGCCGCCGGAGATTTCGCCACGGAAGGAAGGTTGAAAAGTTTTTTGATTTGGAGTTTATGCAAATATACCCCCGGCAAATCAAGAATCTGTGTCTTGCACGTGCAACCTTTCAATTTTCCCTCGTTTTAAGCTTCACTTTTATAGTAAAAAATTGATTATGTTTTGACTATTTCAATAATTTCAGATACTTTACATTTTAAAAATATTAAATTATTAAAATATGATGACACAGTGAATTTTCAAATTGGTTCAATCAAAATTTAATAACCTAATTTAAAATTAAAATCAGAAATATTCGCTCGTAAAAAGATAATTATATATTAGTAGATAATTATGTTAAATCCCTTGAAGATGAGAGATATTATTTATATAAAATATAGTTCCGTAAGGTATAAAATTAAGATATTTCTATCCGAGAGGAAGAGAGACATTGGCTTTTTCCGATATTGAATTTTGTAATTTTTTTCCTCTAAATTTTATTATGATTATTTTTTTAAAAAAATGATATTGACTTAAGTTTCGGAGGAGTTATTGAACTTTTGTAGTGTTTCTCGCATAGTATTTTTATCTTGTAAGTATCGCAGTATGAATTGGCCCATCAAATCAAATCTCAAGACATCATCTAATTCAAAATCGATAATAAGTTTAATTTCATCAACAAATTTTATTTTGAATTTATTTTGTATTACTCTCAACCATGATTTTAAATGTCGACAGTTGATTTTGCTGTTAGTATTGTTTAAATTTAGATATAATGTTTTTATATTAAAGTTTGTTTTTAGCCTAATTGGTTAAGGCATTAATTTTTTTCAAGAGGACAGGGGTTCGAATCAGATTAGTTACAAATTTTATTTTTCTCATATTAAAATTTTTTAAATTTAAAAATTTTATTTAATACTTTTAAAAAAATATATGTATATAAATTATTATATATATATATATATTTCTAAATATTTTTAAATTTAAAGTCAAAATTTTAATTAAAAAATAAAATATATTTTGATCAAAATAAAAATATTAAAATCGATTCCGAAATTAAAAATTAAAACCATGCTCTTAACTGAGATTAATAATTATTCGGGATAAATATTCGAAGAGATTTATACGTCTTTGCAACATTGAAGCAAAAGGGAGGTGACGGGAGTCCTTATCCAACCCGCACGAATGGAAAAGCATGCGATAACTAAACGAGTCCTGTCTTCGACACTTCCAAAGTGCGGTGAACTACGAAATGACATCCCTGCTCGCACTTGAATTTACTTCGACATCGGCGGGGCAACAAAACTTGGTCGCCGCGAGCTTTTTGAACACCTTTCAAACTCCTAAATACGACAATAATGCCATGGACAGTAGCTAGCGGGGCGAGCTTGCGCCAGGAGCTCACTGGAGGAGCTCTCGCGGCGAACTCAGGCCACAATCTCCGGCGGGGAGCTGGCCGAGCAAGCATGTGCGAGGAGCTCGTAGGGCAAGCTCTCGCAGGCCGGATACGAGGATATTTTAATCGTTTTTTATTTATAATTTAATTTAATTAAATAATATTAATTTGATTAAATTTTTAATATTTGGACGAAAAATCGATCAATCATATTGTGCTTGATGCGGAAACAAATCGGCCCAAGCTGATCAGCTCCTCGAAAGCGTTGTTTTTCCACGCGCGAACTCTATAAAACCCTAACCTTACGTCTCGTCTCCCTCGCTGAACAAAGAACTCACACACACTGTCCATGGCCGGAATCGCCTCTGCCAGTGCCAACCACCTCCCATTCCCCGACATCGAGGCGCCGAACGGGGACCAGACACCAACCAATAACGTAGCAGAATCTAAAGAACTGAAGATATTGTACGATGCAGTGTTCAAGGTTGCAGTGGCCGTGTTTGGCATTGCCTCTGGGGGGATACTCAACTCTCCGGTGCGGGCTTCTCGTAAAGTGTTCGTCGGGGTTTTTGTTGCAGTGATGCTTGTGAGTGCTCTTCTGGCTCTAGTGCTGCTCTGGGTCTCGGGGCCGTGGCGGCAGAGGGTAGGATTGCCGGCTGGGGTGGTGGTGAAGCTGGTGGGCGTCACCATTGTTGTGGCTTACGTTGGAGTTGGTGTTGGAGCTTGTCTGGTTTTAGTAGGGGAGTAGACAACTTGGAGGGCTTTGAACTTTGAATTAGTGTTTTGCTTGAGATGGTGAGTTTCAAAAAATGGACTTGATGCAATGATTCAAGTAGGAATTCAAGTAGGAATAAAATATCCAGAAATTATCTTGGCAGTAAATCATTCATTCAATTTTTATAAAAGCTCTCACCGAATCATAAAAATTGTGATGATCAGATGATAACTACAATTAGTGACTAACAAGAAAACTTAATCACCTCGTCATATATTTTTAAAAATTGATATTATTGTGTTTGAATGTGCGTAAATTTAATAGTAAAATTTAAAATTATGTTTGGATAAAGGAAGCAAAGTCATCAAACACTCAAAGAAAAACTCATTTCCCTTAATTAACAACTTAATTTATCTAATGATGATATTAGATTAAACTTAGAACTAATAAATTACGAGCAAACGAACATAAAAAACATATAAAAACAAGGAAGCTTTAGGTAAATATTTAAATCGTAGGCGGTTTTTATAAAATCCCAACGAAATTTCACTTTGTCAAGGGGTTACGTGTGAAAATCCCTTGCAGAAGTTCGTAGGGCTCCCCGAAGCCGGCACGGCCCGTTTTTCGCCCTAGCTCCGGCGGAGCAACCGAGGCAGAAAAACCTCGGCCACATCGCCGCCAAACAAGGTAGTCAAAATTTAAAGTCAAAACAGTATTCTCTCCATATTAACCCCCAAAAAACTACAGCATTTTCCGTCATGCCACTGCACGGTAGTTAATTAATCGAATGGTCCTCAAAAAGAATGATAAGCAAATTCACATATCTGAGCCGTCAGATCATCGGATTCTAACAATTCCCCGACAGTAAAATTCGTAATCGCGGAGGCCAATTCTGTAATTCCAAAGCAAGCTTGCGCATTTTATTTCACTCTCTAATTCCTAATTCTGCCCATTTTTTTACTCCCATTTCTAGGGTTTTTCCTTGGATCCCTTATCTCGCTTCAAAATGCTGCACAATTCACTGTCGAATCCTTCGCATAATGGATTCTCGGTGAGATCTCGAGTTCCCAGATGCCAAAATCGCAGCTTTCCGGCGGTTTTCCGGTGCTCGGTGGCGACGGGGACGGAAAAGGGGGGGCTAGGGCCTTTTACGGGGCGGGATCCGAACGTGAAGAAGCCGGAGTGGCTGCGTCAGCGGGCGCCGCAGGGGGAGAGGTACGAGGAGCTTCGGGATTCGCTCAAGGAGCTCAAGCTCCACACTGTCTGCGAGGAAGCTCAATGCCCCAACATCGGAGAGGTCCGCAGTGGATCTTCTTTCTTTTGGTTTTTATTGGAAATTGAGTGGTTGGGTTCTTAGAGTTGCCGCCTTTTTGTGTTGATTTGGCTGAAATTAACTGGATTCTATTTGGATTTTTTTTTAGCAACAGGATGCAATTTGGATAGTTTCCCGTTCCATTCTAAGCTGTGCTAATATTTATTGTGATTTTGACACTTCGATATGTTTTGAATCATGATTTTGAGTTTTGGGGATGATGAACACATCATGGTGGGGAAAAAAAAGTTTAATTTTGATACTGATAGATGCACAATTGCTAGATCTATTTTTGCTTTTCATCGAAGAAAATTCGTTGTCGACTTGAATGCTAATGGACTGTTAGTTCTACTGTCTATCTACATGTGATGTCCAGATGTGAAATTTATTGTTGGGATTGAAGGCAGATATAAGATTGCTAACGTATTGTTTTAGTTTGCAGTGTTGGAATGGAGGGGGAGATGGTATTGCAACTGCAACTATCATGCTCCTAGGAGATACTTGCACCCGTGGGTGTAGATTTTGTGCTGTGAAAACGAGCAGAAACCCATCTCCGCCTGATCCTATGGAGCCTGAGAATACTGCCAAGGCAATTGCAAGTTGGGGGTACTTCTTATTTTAATTTTCCTACAAAATCCAATTCGGAATTTAGTTGTTACTTTTGTTTACACGTCTGTCATTGCAATTTCTGGTTAACTTGGAGTTTTAAACGAAGACATCCTTCTTTGGCAGTGTGGACTATATTGTATTGACAAGTGTTGATCGTGATGATCTCCCTGATGGTGGAAGTGATCACTTTGCTCAGACAGTGAAAGCTGTGAAGGTTTATTCCTTACTTTGGTATATATTTACAAGAAACTTAATATAATTATGTATGTTTTCTTCATCATGAAGTTAGTGTTCCCTTCATGCATATTCACTGCAGGATCATAATAAACTGTAATGTATTGCTGTTTAGATTATTGTATTATTAACTCTAAGGCTAAAACATTTACTGCCCTTTCCACTTTTGTAGAGGCTGAAACCTGAAATACTAGTTGAATGTCTAACTTCTGATTTCCGAGGTGATCTTGTTGCTGTATCAACTTTGGCAAACTCCGGACTAGATGTATTTGCCCATAACATTGAAACAGTGAAGCGGCTGCAACGAATTGTTAGAGATCCTCGTGCTGGGTAAGATGCTAATCCTCTTTGTGATGCAGGATCTATATTTGCTTGTCTAAAGGCCTGCTGCCTACCAGTGACCATGTGAATTTTCCATTGGTTCACATAGCTGCAATTTGTATTGTTGATGTGCATAATTAAACTTTCCATGTTGCACAAGCAAAGTATTTGGACATGTTGAAGACTTCACTTCCAAAAAATATGCAAATTGATACATATGAAGTCAAAGCTAGACTTGAGTTTTTGCATATGCCATGTAAAACCAGATACTGACAGTCACACAGATGAAAGTGCTGCTTATCTTGTAAATATAAAGCTTTAGATCCTACAAGGGTATTGCATTTTGAACATTTATTCTTATGTAACTCAAAATTCTTATTTTTGAGACTAATTGAAAGCATAAGTTCATTTGTCTTTTTTGTGGCTATTTTTTATTTTTTTCTGTGGCAGGTATGAGCAGAGTTTATCAGTTTTGAAGCACGCAAAGCTCAGCAAGGAAGGAATGATTACAAAATCTTCAATCATGTTGGGCCTTGGTGAAAAAGAGGAAGAGGTGAAGAAAACTATGAATGACTTGAGAGCCACTGGGGTTGATATTGTGACACTAGGGCAGTATTTGCAGGTCAGTTAATGCACAAGCTGAGCCTTTCAAGGCCATTAGAATTCACATAACTTCCTGGTCCTTTCAATTAACTATTTGGCTTTTGACAACTCTTGCAGCCTACTCCACTGCACCTTACTGTAAAAGAATATGTACGACCTGAAAAGTTTGCATTTTGGAAGGAGTATGGAGAATCCATTGGGTTTAGTTATGTGGCTAGTGGAGCAATGGTTAGTGCTTATTGCCATCTTGTTATGTTTTATCTTTTTTACATAGACAATCAGTGTACTCTTAGTATGCTTTGTTTTTTTCTCCCTGTTAAAAAAATGCAGTACTATAATCATGGTTAGCTCAGAATGCCATACTTTCATCTTTTCTACATAGATAATCAGTATATTTTTAATGTGGTTTTTCTTTCATGTTCCTCATAAGAAGTATCGGTTAGTGAATCATAAACCAAGCTTTTGTTCTCTGCTTTTATATTGACATTTTATTGCAGAGAAAAAAGAATCTTCTCTTGGAACAGGGGGAACTGTATTCTTTCCTTTGGTACTTGAGCTTTAGCATTTATTTTGGTGAATCGGAGAATGTTCTGTTTTACATGAAGATCACTTGTTCCATCTACAGTTCACCATTCAAATCACACTGTATTCAAACCTTAGAGATCACAAAGCATGCTATACAATTTTTTTCCATTTTTAAGCAAACTGAGCAAATCAATGTTGTGTACACCTTAAAATGAACAATCAGCACTTGTTGCTGACTTCTCTGTGTAAATGTATCAATGCTCATCTGATAACTTTTTTAATTTATAGGCAAAAGATGGAAATATCAAGAGTTTCATATTCAATTTATTTGCCTCCTGACTACTTATCTGTCTGTGATCTCTTCTTTATTCTTGTGTTTCTTGCTCAAGGATTTTCTTTCCTGCAATGAACTTACTATTTCTTTATGGGTACTGTATGCCAGGTTCGATCGTCTTATAGAGCAGGGGAGCTGTTTGTTCAAAATTTGGTGACAGCCAACAAGCAACATGGACTGTAACCGTCGAAGTTTCACTAGTCTATTACGATGAACATGCAGTAGCTCCAAGTTGCATGCTGTAGTTTCGATGGGAGAAAACTTCCAAGGGTCCTAAGCAATGGATAATCTCCCTCGCTGAATTGATAGAGGAAAGTGCTTTTGTTTTGTTGTCCAACAGTAGAATACTTGTGCTGCATTCAAATTCTTTGTCAAGCCTTAAATTTATGTGGTGTATTAATGCAAAAAATATTCAGTTTACATCAATATACAGTTGACTATTTTTATAAGGGTGTAGACATAAAAAAATGATAGTTTTAATTAGGAATCACTGAGTTTATAGTAAATTTACAAAAAATTATTTACTTTATCATTATTTATAAAAAATAACTTATTTTATATTATAATTTTATAAAAAAATTATCTTAATTAAAATATTTCATTTTAGTTGGATTTTATTGATTAAATTAATACAAAAAATGAGTTATTTTTATTTAATTTTGATTCAGATCATCATTTACAATACTGGACAATTATTTTGATAAAATTTAATTTTTAATTTTTAATTTTATAATCTCAGGCAGTTGATCTCATATAACTTAAAATAAAACAAATATTTTTTTATATTAATTTATAATTATTTAAATTAAAATCAAATTAGAGTAATTTAAATTTTTTATATCAATTTAACAAATAAAATTGAATTAAAATAAATTTCTTTTAAATATTTTAATTGAAAATATTTTTTTTATAAATTTATAATATAAAATGAGCAATTTTTTTCTTGGTAATCATAAAATAAACAATTTTTTGTAAATTTACTAATATAGATAAAATAAGTGATTTTTTACAAATTCACCCTAAGACAATTTTTTTGGACAATTTTTTTTTCTATAAACCAAAAAAATTACAATATATACATCCAGTCACGAAGTTATTCCGCTAGCATCTTACCGTTGATTACACGTGGAAGGGTTATGCAAGTCCAGATTTGCATAAATTGCATTCAGATCATTAACGGATCAATTTGATTGTTACACAAAAACAAATGGGTCAAAAGTGGTTTAACCTGCATGCCCTGATTATGACATGTTGAAGCTTAAATAGAAAGTGATGCTTAACGTCACAAATGTCATATTTGGGAACATAAACTTAGAAAATCGAAAACAATTACAATATTTTGTGCGGATATCAAAGCAATCCATCTGCTTCTCAGAAGGAAATGTTTATTTTTGTTGGCTTCCTGAGGAAAAAAATTCTATGCCAGGTCACTGTACTTGGAGCACTTCAATTATTTCGACAAATTGTCCACAACCATCAATCCATCCTTCGAGGTAATTATTGCTGTGCAACTGCAGAATTAGCAGATTTATGTTAATATAATCTTCCAATTGTACAATAATCATTTTCTATTAGGTGAAAAAAATGTGTTTAGAAAGCCAATGCAGAAAATAATTTCCTTAATCTGAAAACATAGATGCTCATGTATGTGATGAGAATTTTTTCAGCAAAACAAGCCTATGAAATAGTATAACTATAATCCAAAGTTCCTTTTTTTTATTTTCACAAGAAAATATCCTTCAGAAACCTAAATTAGAATTTTATCTACAAGGTCCATTTATAGAAAGACAGTGA